>SSNS01000247.1:303321-343028 GCA_006937985.1 Aphyosemion australe | reverse complement strand
GGAAAAGCGGGAGGCAGCAATGGCGTCTAACATCAATGATTTCTGTCGTTTTTGTATAAAAACATGTGAATATCAGGTGTACTGGGACATTGCACTACTTTGTTTGATAAAAATAAGAAGCCGCTAAGTATATCAGACAGACTTACGCACGTTGGAGTCTAAATAATCCAATGTTGATGACAAAGCCGTTTCAAACGAACGTGTTTTCCGAGTTGCCGCCATCTTGCTTGGGTTCGCGGCGTTCGCGGCCGCAGCGCTGACGTCATCGGCTACTCCCGCTCTGTGATTGGCCCATGATATAGAGCGCTGTGATTGGCCCAACCAAAACTATAGCGAGTTGTGATTGGATAGACACAGCAGTGGTTTGGGCTGCGAGGGTTCCAATGAAGCGTGCCTAGACCAAACTCTGCAAAGCAAGAATTGGTCTAGTTCACTAGGCTAAATGAAGACGGCATCACACTTTTAAGTAGACAAACATTTTGAAATGATTGAGAGTCTAGTTATACGTATGGGTCAGTGCCCACCCCACCCCCCCACACCCAGAAAAAGGGCTGCTGCGTGATGTCGTGTTGGTAGTAAAAAATGTTGTTGAGGTAGTAAAAAAGGTAGTAAAAGGTAGTAAATTCAGTTCTAGGTTTCCTGTATAAACCATGTGAAAGTTTGAGCAAAACAAGCGCTACAGAGAGAAACTTAGCCACGGCGACATGCGACGCGCCGTCTTCTAACAAACCTTCCGTGTGGGAACATTTCTGGTTTGCAGTTGAATATAAAGACGAGGAGAGAAAACGGTGAACTCAGAGGCTCACTTTATTTGACGCCACAACCACAACCCCTCACACAACACACTCCCGAGTCGGGACCCTCCTTGGACATCCTATAATTCCAAATTACTCCCGGTCCCGCTTCGGTCGCCCTAGCCTCTCACTGACACAACATTGAAAAGGCATTTTAAAAGTGACATTTCTGTTGGTCTCTGAACATATTATTACACACTGGACTACAAGTAATACATCTGAAAAGTTTTATTATTGCGTGAATAAAATAAAGTTTGGAAATTTCAGATTTTCTTAAGCTTTTCTACACTTCAAAGTGGACCGAAACCGTGACCAAAAACCGAGGTACGGACCGGACCGTGGGGAAAGTGGACCGTTGCATCCCTATTCATGACACTAAACGATCTCCATATAAATGGTGCGTTCGATTTGTCCTCGGAACTCGGAAATCCCAGAACGCTGTTATCTCGGGTGTGACGTCTTTCCTAGTTCCGAGGTAACTCGAACGCAGCAAAACAATTCACCTTCAAATAAGACGCGTGACTCAATTAGGTTGAATATTCCCATTTGTTTGTATTTGCATGGAACTTAAATCATATTCCCCACTTGTATCCCTTTTACATACAACCCCCAAAAGTAATAACCCCCTAAAAGTCCATCTACAGTGTTCAACACCGGAACGCGCTTTGGAAGTCTCTGATTAGTCTGCCTCGTGCACACCCGTACGCAAACGAATAGTCCACAAAAAAGTAAGGCAAAAATGTGTCCGCTGGCAAAAAGAAAACAAGTGGTATACAACAAAAAGAAAAAGGGTTGATCTAGCTGGGTTCTGCAGGTTCTAACCCCAGTCACACCTCCGACCTGGCTGTGCTGGTCCACAATCAGACAGGTCGTCCAGGAGAGTCCAGTTCGCCTGGCACAGTCCAGTGTGCGCTCGTCAGGTATTTCTCCTGGTTTAACACTATATATATTTTATTTTAGCAGTCCCTGATTCAGGTTTCCACAACTCATTTCACATAGGAGAGTTTTACGTCTTGCAGGCTGCAGCAGGACGCGCTGACACCTGCACCACACCCACACATGCTCAGGTTTTTTCTCTCCACACCTGGTGCAGCCCTCTCTTAGCTCGGGGTGTGGTGAACAGCACTGATGAATAAATGAACAACCTCAACTTACAGTGGAAAAGAAAATCACAGTTGCACAGTTTAAAATTAGACTCTGATAATTGTATAACATAATACATAACATATGCTCTGTGCGACAATACATTCCCTCCTTCTTTATTCTTTTTGGACCTGCCAAAATGAATAAAGTGGCAGTGTCAAGAAGGTACACTAAAGACATCTGAAAAGAGTGTGCACACGTGCGTCGCTCAGTAGGCAATAGTAGTTGTTTTTTTTAGCAGATGTTCAGTAAATACAGACTTAATGAACACCCGACTTCACACTGACTTCTATTTATCCAGACAACTTTTAATAGTGTGTGTGCAGATTTTCTTGTGTACTGGCTGGTATTTAGTTTATGTAAACAAGGAAATTACCATCTATCCATGGTAAATGGCCTGCTTTTACATAGCGCCTTCTGGAGTTCTGCAACCCCCAAGGCTCTTTTTACAAATGTCACCTATTTACACGCTGATGGTGATGAGCCACAATGTAGCCACAGCTGCCCAGGGGCGCACTGCCAACGACCACCACCAGCAGGCAGGAGGGTCAAGCGTCTTACCCAAGGACACGACTGACATGGCCTGAGCAACCCTCTAGTTACAGGTTGGACTCTTAACTCCTCTGCCACCGTCACCGTCCACCCACCCAACTTTTACTGGATGTCTGAGTCCCACAGAAATCTTTGACTCTGATCTGAAAAAGCCATTTTTATGCTGGTCTATATTAATTACAGCATGATAAAGTGTCATGAGGTGTCCTAACCACCACTAGACAGATGGACTCTGCCAGCTACAGCCAGGGTTAGGTAACTGCTGTCCACGCAGAAGTAGGGATGCACAGATCCACGTTTTTCACATTCGATCCGATACCGATATCAGAAGTTTAGTATCTGTCGATATCGATCTGATACCGATATGGAAAAACAGTATTACCCTTTAGGCACCAGTTGTTGTTTTTTTTTGTAAATATTCAATTCTGACATGACTATTTCAAAAGGTTGTAGCTTGAAAATGGTTAGAGATAAAGGTAAACTGTAAATGAGAAAAATCTTCAGTAGGACCCAAATTTTGTGATGGGAGCAAATTCACTCTCATCAAATTAGCATATTATGACTTCACCAGGCTGCCATATTGGAATGTATATTTTTTCAAATGTTCCTTCTTATTTTTACAGGTAATTTTTACATCTAATTTTTAATCTAATCAAATCCAGAAATCAAGATGGCGGAGTAGGTGTTCTGTGTCGCAAACGCTCTCCCTGCTCAAATGTACTAAAACGGCTTTAATAATCAATCTTGGAACCCTAAGCTTTGAACTCATATCAGTAAGTTTGAATCTTGACTCTTGGTTCTACAATGCCTCCGAAAAAGGGATCCCAACCCAAGGAAGACCATTCACAAACATTTGACGTCGATTCCAGTGCATGTGAGCTGACGACTGCGTCTTTGGAAGCTATGCTGCAAAAGTTTTTCGCTGAAGCTGACAAACACTCAAAAGTTCGTTTTGAGCGCTTGGAAAATCAGCTTGATTCCATTAAAACTACGCTAATGGAACATTCTAAGGAGTTGGATTCCCAACGTAAGATTACCTCCTCTCTTCAAGCTCAAGTGAAATGTGCTGAGGGCGCTTTAACTGAACACTCTGAGGCTATTAAGAAACTCCAGGAGAAAATTATCACGATGGAGGATCAGAGCAGAAGGAGTAATCTCCGTATAATCAACCTGAAAGAAGGAGTGGAACAAGGCAATGCTCTGTCCTACCTGATGCGTAGTCTTCCAACATGGTTTCCCGAAATGGCTAATCATCTCCCGGAGATCGTGCGGGCACACCGCGTCGGACGTCCGCGTTCGGCTGGTGCTTCTCCACGGCACATGATATTCAACTGTCTTCGCTTCACTGATAGAGACCGGATTTTGGCCCTTGCTAGGAAAACAGCAATGGTAGTTGATGGCCAAACTATCCGCTTCACTGCCGACTACAGCGACTCCACTGCTCGTCTCAGACGTCCCTGCTTTCCAATAATGAACCGGGCCCGCTCCTTGGGGTTTGAGGCTTTCCTGCTGTATCCTGCTGTCATCAAACTGAGCCGTGGGTCGGATCAATTTCTGTTTGGTGAACCAAGCGAGGCTGTTAAGTATCTTGATTCTTTTGATTCGAACTCTCATAAAGAGAAATAACAGTCATGGTGGCTGCCATGTTTGTTTATTTTTTTTTCTCTTCATACGTCTTGACGTGTGACCGAACGTCTGACGTCATTACGTTGTGGCGATATATCATGTGGTGATATGTCAAAAAATTCTCTTAAGCCTTGAAATATTTGTTTGTTTCTTCTTTTTGTATTTTTCAACCAGAGGTTAAACTAGTATGTATCTGGGTTTCCTTTGATAAATGGATGATATGCTGTTTTGTTAGTTCTACACTGGGTTTCTTGTAAATAAGTAAACCTATTTATACAGTGTTCGCTTTTCAAAGTTATGTTTAATAATTCTTGAAGTACGTGATTTACTGCTTCAGAAATTTAGTGTATATATAATAAGGGGAGCGTATGATGACAGCTTAGAGTAGTTTGCAATTTATTTTTGTATGTGTATTTGGTCTGGTATGGCTGAGTGTGTGTGTGTGTGTGTGTGTGTGTGTGTGTGTATGGTGTTGGCTCTCATGTTCTCCTACTCATTTTCACGACTTCCACTGCATAATATTAGCTAGAGCTACTTACATTTGTTACAAACATTTACCTCATGGGTAAAGGTCTTCATGCTATCCATCTTAACATCCGTAGTTTACTCCCTAAAATTGATCAGCTTAGAGCCTGGCTGACCTATAACAATCCCAATATAATTACTCTATCGGAAACTTGGCTTACTAATGGTATTTCTGACTCTAGTATTTTTTTAGAGAATTACGTAGTCTATAGGTCTGATAGAGGTTCCAGGGGAGGTGGAGTTGCTAGTTATATTTCATCTAATTTAAGTTCACAGTTAATTATTCCTGAGGTGAAACCAGAACTCTTTGAAGGTATTTTTGTTAAGGTTACTTTGCATGCAAATAAACAATTGATTATTGGTAACATATACCGACCACCTACATCTCCTAAGTCTGAGTCCGTTAAGAATATTTTAGCAACGGTATCATCACTTGGAGTCTCGAAAGAAATTATTTTAATGGGCGATTTTAACTTAAACTGGAATGATTCCTCTACGCTTAATGAACGAAATATGGTTAACGGAGCTAATTTGACTCAGATCATCACTGAGCCCACTAGAGTTGACTCTAATTCTAAATCACTTATTGACTGGATTCTTGTTTCTCATCCAAATAGAATTAAGACCTCTGGAGTACTTGCTGATTGCTTCAGCGATCATTCCCTTATCTTTTGTATTTGGAAAATTGCAACCCCTCATCTTCCTCCTAAAATTATTAAGGTACGGGAAACTAAATTATTTAACAATAACTTATTTATTAATGACATTCAAAGGATAAATTGGAATAGGCTCTACTTGATACCTGATGTTGAAGATGCGTGGGACTTTTTTTATAATGAAGTTGGTTTAGTTATTGATAGACATGCCCCATGGAAATCCATTAAGGTTAAGGGTCATCATTTGCCTTGGGTCAATGGTGATCTTATTAATCTTTTTAAAAAAAGGGATAGAGCCTGGACTAAATATAAACAAACACAACTACTTGATGACTGGGAGGCATATAAACATTTACGAAATTTATGCACAACTCAAACTAGAAATGCCAAAGCTAATTATTATAGAGATAGTTTAACAAATGATTTAAATAATCCAAAGCAATTTTGGAGGAGGGTTAATACTTTAGTTGGTAAGAATAATAAAGCTTCAAATAATATTATAGTAAATAATGAAATAACTAATGATTCAGCTGTGATTTCCAATGCCTTTAGCTTGCTTTTCTCTCAAACTCCGCCTGTTGACTCTGCTGGTCTTAATGCTGTTTCGTCTCCATACAGCCAGCCTTGTAATTTTTCATTTAACTTTAGAAGGGTTACCTCTATTGACGTTCAACAGGTCATTGATAGGCTATCTTCTAGCAGTGGTCCAGGACCTGATGGCATGGAGAGTAGGTTTATCAAATTAGTATCTCACGCTCTTGCATCGCCTTTGGCTGTGCTGTTTAATATGTCTTTTGATACCTGTGAAGTGCCTTCTGCTTGGAAATGTACTAAAGTCATTCCTTTGCATAAAGGTGGTGACGTTCAAATTCTGAATAATTACAGGCCAATATCAATAATCAATAATGTGGTTAAAGTTTTTGAGAAAATTATTTTTAATCAAATATATGACTATCTCTCAGATAATAATTTACTTACTCAGTTCCAGTCTGGCTTCAGAAAACATTTCTCCACATCCACTGCTCTCCTGAAATTTACTAATGATGTTTTTTCTAGTTTTGATGATAATTTGTGCACTGGTGCCATTTTTTTAGACCTTTCAAAAGCGTTTGATTTAGTTGACCACTATCTTTTATTGGATAAACTGCAAGCTATAGGCCTTTCAAGATCATCTCTACTTTGGTTTAACTCTTATCTTCATCATCGTCACCAGTGTGTGTCATATAGGGGCAGTCAATCAGGATTTACTAGCGTAACTAAGGGTATTCCTCAAGGTTCTTCCCTGGGACCTTTATTATTTTCTATTTTTGTTAATGATATGCCACTTTGCTGCACAGACTGCAATATTCATCTTTATGCTGATGATACAGTTATCTACTGTAGCAAGCCAACCATCTCTGGGATAAACCTCTCTCTACAACACGACTTTAATTCTGTCCAACAGTGGTTATTAGCTAATAAACTTCTTCTTAATAAAACAAAGTCCTACTCCTTATTGTTTCATAGGAAAGTTCTAGATATAAGTGATAACCACCTTAATCTTTGTTTTCTTGACTCCTCTCCCTTGGAATCAACTGATACCTATAAATACCTTGGCGTTTGGCTAGACTATGACTTATCCTTTAAAACTCATGTCCAATCAACTACACATAAACTTAATTCTCGGTTAAAGATACTTTATCAATCTGTTAATTGTTTCACTTTTTTGGTTAGAAAAAGAATAGTTACACAGCTGCTTCTGCCTATTTTAGACTATGCTGACATTGTTTATCACAACACCACTGCTTCTTGTCTGCATTCTCTTGATGTGGCATACAACAGTCTTTGTCGTTTTGTGTTACGTTGTCCCTTTAGGACACATCGTTGTGACATGTATGGACAGTTGTCCTGGTTTGCACCTTCAGCTAGGAGACAGTTTCACTGGATACAGTTTATTTTTAAAAGTATTTATTTCAACTATCCAGAGTATTTAAAGTCACATTTAATACGCTATAACTCGCGTCACTGTCTGAGACATGATGCTCAGATCTTTTTTAGAGTTCCTAGAATGAAAAGAGAGGTTGGGAAACATGCTTTTTGTTTTAAGGCTCCGAATGATTGGAATAATCTCCCTTTACCGCTTCGCTCGATATCTTCATTTACAATATTCCGAAGAGCTCTGATTGAACACTTTCGGAATATTTGCCAGTGTTACTAATTGTCTAATTGTTAACCTTAAACATTACTAATGTTTAAGGTCTTTATAGCATGTTTGTGGTGGGGTTTGTGTTGGGTGGGTGGGTTTGAGTATTGTGGGCCATTTTGTTTGTGTGTGTGTGCGTGTGTGTGTGAGTGATGCAACGCTGTTTGTAATTGTAATTGTAATGTTTATTTTCTCTGATCTGCTGTCTTGTACACTGCTGTGTTGATGTTATAGAGGACCCCCTTGAAAACGAGATGTATCATCTCAAGGGGTTAATCCTCTTTATATATGTTAAATAAATAAATAAATAAATAAATAAATGTTCATTATATTTTAATTTATATATACATATAAAGTTCTTTATTCATTTTTGCTTCATTTAGTTATTTTTATATTGTATTTTCTGATATTGGCCACTCAAGACTAATGCTTTATAGGCATATTTATCAGGTTTGTTGGGCATGTACAGCTTCAGGGTCGACCTTCCCATGAATGTAATGATCATTTGATCCAAGGAAAGTTCCTTATGTGGACCATAGATGTTTGGAATACGTGGAATGTTCACATCGATTATGTGACGCAGCTTTTTTTTACATTCCCGCTATGCCTGTCACCATTAGCGGTGTTTTTACCATCCTTTCTACACCCACCGTGTCCCGATCATGGAGAAATAGCCTCGGATCATGAGTGCAGCCTGATTACTCTGGTGAAGCACAGACTCTCTGTTGCTGCGCGCAGCGTGACTTTCTCTCACTGGATGAGTGAGTCTTCATCAGAGGGTGAATATTCCAATTCAGAAATTAGAGTCAACCATTATCAGTCAAACAACTTAGCCAACAATGAACAGACCTGCCAGCATTGTAAGTTTTTACTCTCTAATATTCACCCTCTGTGAGCTCCGCTTGTCTCCTCCCTCCGTCGGGAGCGTCCCGGCTGGAGGCGATTTTCAAACTTTATAAACTCTGAACATTTCAATAGAAACACCCAAAAGTGTTGCTAAGATGTGAGGGCAGCAAAATGATTACATTTACCAACATTTAGGATTGTTTTATTCTAATCCGACAGCCACCCAGAAGTTACTTTCTTGTCCTTATGGGACGCAATTTTTGTGTACGTACTAATGTTAGCATCAAAATGAAAGCTCCTTGTTATTCGCCTAATTTCACAGCATTCTTAGACTTTGTAACCTTGTCCTACCCCAAAATTCCATTAGATGTTGAAAATAAGTTCAGGTCCCAACAACAAAAACCCCTAAAGTTGTTTCCTTGCCATGATTACAGTCACTACCACTAACAATGATCAAAATTCAAATATTTAGTACATTTCTTTTCTACGTCTACAACATCAGATGTTCTCTGGCTTATCCAGCAGGTGAGGGTGTGTTTTCTTCTTGTTTCAGGTTGTAATGCCAAGTTTTCAGCCCGCAGCAGTCTCTACATTCATTCAAGGAAGCACAAACAGGACGGCAGCAGCCCGAGGACTCGGTGCCCGGTGGCCAGCTGTTCCAAGCACTTCTCATCACGCAGCAGTCTGAAGAGCCACGTTGTCAAATGCCACCACCTGAGTCCTGGTCAGTCACCTCCCAGCCCAGAATCCACAGCTTTATGGCATCTGTTAATAACAAGTCACTGGGGTTTGAGAAGACAGAGCAGATACACACAACGTATATACCAAGTAGAGTTTCTATGGCTGCATACATTGCAATTTTTAAGTAGAGATTCTATTTCTTAACAAAATAAACTTTATTGTCTTTATCTGAGTGAATCTATATTTAATTAAACAGGTGAACTAATAGTAGCACATTCTATGTTAAAGAAAGTGAGATGTAATATCAGGAGAGGGAGAATGTTCAGTGGTTGGCAGCAGTGTGCCAGCCGATGGCCCCCTCCATGAGGCCACCACAGCTCAGCAGAACGCCAGTGTAGCTTCTTCTGGGGAGAAAAACACTTAAGCTGTTTGTTAATGTAATTAATGTAGCTGTCGGTAACCATCTAACAGATTTAAAACAATAAAACTATAACCAGCTAAATAGTGCAGATAAGCAAAAACAATATCAAAACTTTGCGTGTTGATATTTATTATTATTAGGGGTGCAACGGATCATCATTGATCCGTGAGCCGCACGGATCTCTCTCTCTCTTCAGTTCGGCGGTCACGTGGAAGACCGAGGCGCCGCCTGTTCAGTCCAAACGAGAAAAGCACAGCGGTGGTCATGGCTAGTGGAGGAGGAGGAGCTTAAAAAACCACCGGCATCGTTTAAGTCGCATGTATGGGAGCATTTTGGCTTCCCTGTAAAATACAAAGATGATACAAACGGCTTAAATGAACACATGCGTGCACGTGCCTCTATGCCATACCAGCCTGACGGCGCAGCACCGCGCGCGCACCCCCGATCACTATGAAAGCAGGAATGGAGGTGGCGCGCTAAATGCCTGGGACAATTATTACATTAATGTGATGGGACCTGAAGTATCGATGGGGACAAATCTGTAAACGAGGAGTAAAGAAAAACAAACAGCGCTTCAGAAAGTTGAGGAAATGAGTGAAAGCAGGACACGCAGGGAGTGAGCTTGGCTATGGCAAGCCGTTTTCACATTTAATCAGCAATCTGACCTCTCTGTAATTTCTATTTAACAATACTTTCATTGATCCTAGTACTAACTGTGTTCTTATTGGTCAAAAATGCAAAGGAAGACATCAACAGCTTTGCTGTTACTAGTAGAAATGATAATGAAGGCTATCCATAATAACAACGGCACTAGTAGGAATTAAGTTTGAGAAATCTCAGAATCCCTAAAGACCTATGGTGGCCGTTCATTAGTCAGACTGGATATGTATTCCAGATATCTATAATTCTATTGTTCCTAGTAGAAATGAACATTGTAGATATTCCTGAGAACATTCTAACACTCTAGAAACAGCTAACTTGTGCAGGATGGTAGCTCTCGAGGACTGGAGTTGGAGACCCCTGTCTAACTGAATATCTGAAATGTTCATTCTACATAGTCAGAATCATTCAGTTAAAAATCTTTGACGTTCTAGATCTTATAGGACATAACTTCATTAAACGAGTCTTGAGTTAAATGTTGTTTATATTTAATGAGCATTGAGCACAAAAAGGTTGCACTAAGTGTTTAGAGCTGTACTAAATGAATAGAGAGCAAAGTTATTTGTCTTTTGTTTTTCTTTTCTTTGTGTTGATCTGAAAAATCGTGATACGATCCGAACCGTGCGTTTTTTTAATCCGTCGCACCACAAATTATTATTATTATTATTATTATATCAGCCGCATCAGTTCATAGTGGGTGGAAGTGGAGATTAGCTGCGTTTGACTGTTGATGCTTCGTGTGTTTTTATTTCTGCAGACATGTAAACTCACCTCACTCCGCCCAGAGTTTATTTTTCAAAACTCATATTAAATCCACGGTGATGACTAGGGCTGGGCAATAAATAAAAAAATTATCGTTATCGAAATTTCTGACTCTTATCTATCATTTTTCCTACGTCAGTAATAAAAAAATGAAAAGATGTGTGTAGGTTGGCAACGTTCATGTGATTTAGGAGCCTGTACCACCTCGAGTCACATGACAACTTCACTCAACGTAATACACGCGAGCCCCCATCCCATCTAGTGGACAACTTTTGTTTTTGCACATACACGTATAGTTATCGTCCATTTATCGTTATCGAGGTGATCTCCTCAATATTCCGTGATATTGATTTTAGGCCATATTGCCCAGCCCTAGTGTTGACATATTTTAACGAGCTTCTTCCTCGCAGTATGCAGGATGCAAAGTTTACATCCTTCTCACAGAGTAAAAGTTTGGTAGATGTGTTTGTTTACATTTTTGCCTCTTTCGCCTGCACAGTGTGAGGGAAGAGGCGCGCTGCACTCAGGGTCTCTGCGGGCTGCAAAGTAGGAGCGACAGAGCTAATATGAATCGTCGGCTCTGTAAGACGATCAGAATTTGCACATTTTTTCTGGTCAAAGTCACACGTTGGAACGCCTCTGCAGCTCCGCAGCTGCATATTTTCCATGATTGCACGGTAACGCAAACACTTCTGGCAGATTCTACTTCTAGTTAGCGGACTGGGCATCAAAACTAGTAATCAAAATAAAAATATTTGAACGATTCCGGGAAAAACTGACTGTTAGTCCTGGTTCCAATCGATGCTCGATGCCCAACCCTACTCCAAATAACCTTCAAAATAAAAGCATGCAGGAGCCAGTTTATTAGTGATGGCACTTTTGAGAATTGAGTGCAAAGATGTTGAATAAAGTTTTCCGTTGACGTGACGTGGGCCTGATGAGGACAGCTCCTGGGCCGGTTGTGTGGTCTAGAGGTCCAACAGGATCCTGGTTTTGTCCACTCTAGTGGTGACGGCTCTTTAGTGACCAAACATTTTTTTTGCTTCCTTCCAGATGTTCTGGGTCAAATGGATACCACCCCTAGCCTGACCCCCAGCAGCGAGCTCATCAGCGCCACCCCCACCTCAGTGGCTAGCCCTGGTGTTGCCGTTGGAGACCAGCTGAACTTGGACCTTAGCTCCTTGTTCTCTCCTGTCCCCGGGGCTTCTGCACCCACTGGGGTGGGGATCCCCGTCACTGGCAGTGGCTCCTTTACCATGGATCTGTCTATGGTCGGCTCGGGTATTCTCACCATCGACCCCTCCTCAGTGGGAACCACACTTGTTACCAGCACCAACACAACACTGGCTAAGGCTTTGGACCCCCTCATCATGGCATCCAGTGCTGACATGGCCCATCAGCATGGCCTGGAAAGAACAGTGGGAGATGTTCTACCCCCACAAGGCACAATTAACCTGAATGATGTGCAGACTGTTACTCCAGAGGCCTTAGGGACCCTCACAGCTCTGACGATGCAGAGTGCTGCTGCCTCAGTGGATCCTGCTGTGCAGCACCCACACAGCTCCTCCAGCAGCCTAAACGTGGAGTCCCCAGCCTCGCTGGCTGTGACTCCTGCTGCTGAGCTGCTGGGCTCTCCTTCAAAAGCGGTAGAGATAGGAGCCCAGGGAGGTGCAGGTTCTTTGCTGGGGTGTGTGGAAGTGATGGCTCCCCAGGAAGGAGGAAAAGTCCTCACTCAGTTTGTTTTCCCTAGCCTCAGCAGCTGCTTTAGCCCACAGAAAGACCCGGAACCTGCTGTGTCACCAAGCAGCTTCCTGGTGAGAATCCAAACCTTACAGTTCTAAACTCCACTGGGAGATGGTACATATACATGTGAAAGTGGTGTTGGGATCTGCCCACTCCTGTGATTTGAGCCATTCAAGCATTTAAAAATAATGACCATCAGGTTTAATCAAAGCTGAGAAATAGAAACAAACAAGTGTGGTTTTCATTTGAACCACCCAGTTACAGAGCCAGGGGGTGGTGTGGTTATTACAGTCAGGGATCAGTCCACAGGGAGGCTCATAAGAAACACAAGGCTTCATACTGGTAGAACTTCAGCAGGTATATAGGGTTAAAGCAACCTGATGAATGAGTAGGACTAAGACTAAAAACTAACATCTCAAAAGCAGAGTGGAACAGCAATCTGTGCTGTAGGTGATGAAGGCGTGGACTAGAGTCTCGGCATTGGTCTGAGAGAGAGGGTCAAACTGGCAGAAGGGTTTTAGATTTTAGATTCTTCACCTGCTTCATGAAACCGTCCCTGAGCTGTACTTGTTGGTCCTCTTGTCTTTACTCTGCGGTCCATCTCATCCCAAACTATCTAGATTGGGTTTAGGTCAGGTGACTGAGCCAGGTCACCTGGTGCAGCACCTTTACACAGTCTGCTGGTGTGTTTGAGGCCATTGCAGGGCGGCGGGGGGGACTGACTATCTCTGATTTGAACTCATAAGACTGATGGTCAGATTGCCACTGGTCTAACATCCATTTCTGTGTTCAAACAAACCTCTTGTTCTTCTCCAGAGGTGGGTTTGCACCAATTTAACCACAAGGGTTGAAGTTACTCGTTTTGACTGCACTGTTTTACGTAGGCCCTGTTACTGCACCTTGGTGGGCTCTTATGCCCTGTGGAAAGTGCTTTATAAATAAACTGGAACTGGAAGATGTGTTCAAAGTTCCACATGTCTCCATGATGGAGTTCCTCTAGTAGAGTGGTTCTCGTCATGAAGTGGGTTAGAACAAAGTGATGTGACGTTCACGGACAAATCGAATCTTTAGAACAGCTCACACGCAGACCACTTTGTTCAAAATAGTCCGTTTTTAGAACGGCTCTTTGAGGTAAACGGTTCTTGAATGAACGGCTCCCTTCAAAGTGTCATAAGTCCCATCACTGTTAGAACAGTAGTGGTATATGAGCGTAGACCTGAGCACCAACCCTACAACAGCACAACACACCTTAAGGTCTAAAAGCTTTGACCTGGACCAGGCACACCTGTGTTATTGAAGCTTTTTCCAGGTGACTCGTGATGCTGACTGAAGGAATACAAAGACAGTGAGGCTGTCACCAAAGCAGGTGGAAGAATCTAAAATTAAAACAAAGTCTGGTTTGTTTACTTGTGCAGTAGTTAATAAACCAGTGTGTTTAAATAACTAAGCCGGCAGAAGTCTAGGTGTGTTTGTGAACATGAATCAGAACGACGGCAGAAAGAACGTTTGTTTTCCTTCCGTAGGAGAGTGGAGGCTCAGCCAGGACCGACTACAGAGCCATCCAGATGGCTAAGAAGAAGAAGAAGCAGAAAGTTTCCTCATGTCCACCAGGTACGGAGCTTTCACCTGTCCCATCTCTCTCTTGCTCTCGCTCGTTACTCATTTGTCTTTCCACTGTCTAGGAACATCCTGTCAGAGAAACACCAAAGGATCCAGGGTTGCTATGGCAATGCTGCCTCCCCGCTATAGTGATGGGACTATAGCAGCTGCTGGGGGCCTCACGCTGAGGGACCCTGTCGCTGGGGTCCAGTACGTCCAAATCCAGCTGCTGCAGGTCTGAGCACACGGCTACCTGGACCCAGCTCTCTGAGCGGGTTTCTGTTTGTCTCTGGTGTCCGTCAGTCTGTTCACTCACACCAATCATCAGATCAGATGGGCCACATTCAGCCTGAGCCCAGAACCCATATCATCTGTTAAACCTTTCCACTGGATGCGAAAGCAGCGTGTAACGAAATAGTCGTTTTACCCACGAGCTCCCTTCCAACCGGGTGTGATTCTGACACAAAACAGTGAAATCACAGGAGAATTGCGGCACCACGCGTGATTTCAGACATCTACACAATAACTAGCAAGGAGAAAGAAGCTGCATGTATCCAAAAAGGTCTGTGGTTTATTTTGTGTTCTGTTTACCTCGGTACGGATGTTTAAACGTGAAATGGTGTACATTTATCTACACGTGACTTTAATTTTGAAAATTTCTGGATCTTTTACACTGCGTTCGGGTTTGACTTCCTGTCTGGCCTGATCTAAACTGTGGAGTTTGACGTGTTTTGGAAGCACAGCGCATCAAAATAGACTCGAAATGTAATGATAGCGCCCCTTTGCTTCTGGCATGCGTCCAAACGTTAGTGGAAAGGAAACCGTCCACTATAACAGCAGCTAATACCCACGAAGTACCTTTCATGACGCTTTCACGTCTGGTGGAAAGGAGGCTCAGTCGTTCTGTGTGTTCAGCAACTTCTCCTCAGTGCTGAGGATCAGCAAGGCCCACATAGCTGCTGTGCTAACATCACAACTCCAGATGTCAGCAGAAAGGAAATAATTAAAATAATGTTGAGGAGAAAGCTGCTGAGAGAAAACAACTCCAAAACAAAACCCACCTGTAGCCCAGGAATGCCCGTCATCACAGAACCAGGAACAAAGCTGGTCCTGGATCAGACGTTGCTCACTAATCTAGCTGCTTTTACAGGATTCATCCAACTACGGTCTGGTGTTTGAATCAAAACGCTGCAGTCAGCATGACTCATCAGACATCAGGGCTGAAGTCAGAATCTCAGTTCCTGCTTTTGGAACAGAGCAGAAAAATCAGAACCATTCCTGCCTTCCATCTGTGTTCTACAAACTATATCTGGTGTGTGTGTGTGTGTGTGTGTGTGTGTGTGTGTGTGTGTGTGTGTGTGTGTGTGCGCGCGCGTCACCCGCAGGATGACCCAGCCAGTGATGGTGACCTGGCCTTCCAGCTGAGCTCCCAGGCCTCCAGCTCTCACTCTCAGCTCACCGTCGACCTTCCTGTCAACATTTTACAAGCAAGTAAACTTTCTGCTGCTCTGGCTGAGAAGGGCCTGACGTGTCTGTAGTTGTGCAGGTGTGACATTTGATGATGTGGGCTGATGAAATGTTTCTGCAGCAGGAACCTTCAGCGATGACTGAAGAAGACAACGGCTCTGACAACTCCCAGTTCACAGGAAGTACCATCAACCTTCAGGACCTGGAGTGATCATTCCTCCCTCAGCTAGAGTCACTATCACAGGTCCACAGCATCGATGGGTTTCTCTGACGCCTCATCACTACGGCCACTTTACATCAACCATCAGACCTCCAGAATGGCCGGTTGTCTCAACCAAGCCGTGGCCCCTCTGCAGACAGCGAGCTTCATCTCCAGTCTGAAAACTGGTGAATCTTGGAAAGTGGACTGGATGGAGATGTTTCCACTGATCATGCACCTTTAGATGTGTTGAGAAGGTCAGAGCCACCAGAGGTTCCAGTCCTTGGTCCTCGTCCATTGTGCCACATTGGGACTCACTCTGTGCATGAGTCTGCACTCCAGTTGCCTTACAGACACTTCACGCTGTGCACGCTTTCATCTGCAGACTGAGTGAGCTGACTTAGATTTATTTTTGTATGCAATCAGAGGACCGTGGCCTGCAGGACCAGTGTGCTTTCTGCCACCTCCTCTAGTTCTCCAGAAGCCTGTTAATCATGTGGATTGAAAGCAGGTGTGTTGATAAGGAAACGGAAATCATGCAGGCAGTGCCCCCCCGGCCTGCTTTAGACATTTAACTTATTAAAGCTGTGTGTTTACAGACGGCAGAACCAAAAGCAAATGATTAAAGAGTCAAAACTGACACCAACCTGCATCATGATGTCTTCATTTCACTTTACTTTTATACGAGTGCAGTCACCAGTAGTGGTGTGGTGGTTTCATCTCTGCAGCTGAAGCTGTCTCATGACCCTGTCCAGCAGTAGGACTAACCCTAACCCCCTAACAAAGAAGGAAGTGACCTGTCCTGTGACATTTCCTCTGTCCTGTTTTAATCACTGCTGTCAGGGTCCACGTGCTGATGTTTGTGTCCTGAGAACTGACGGGATAAAGTGTCTATCTCTTCTGTTATTTTCTTGTTTACGTTTAGAACCAGAGGTGGATGTCTCACTGCAGAACGTTTTTATTTTGGACTCAGGACTGGAGATTTTAGTACAGCCCTGAAATCAGGCTGACCGTCCCTGAACAGCTTCACCCTCACTAGGGTTTCAGGGAGCCGGAGTCCATCTCCATCAGTCACCAGGTGAGAGGTGGGGGACACCCTGGACAGGTCCATAGCCGCGGGAACATCATTTCAGCAGGGGGTGCTGAAAAAAAAAAGCTCAGCTGCGTTCAACTCGTTATGTCCAGGTGAATCATAGCCTACGTGTAGTATATGCATTGATACGAGTCTCATTATTAGAAAGAAGACAACCTCCAACAGTCTTCAGCACTGCTCGAAAACCTACGACTCCCGTCTGCAGTTGACCAATGAAAACACACCTTTGAGACGCCGCAGCAGCAACTCCGCCTCTCTGAGTTTCCGTTTCAAATCTTATATATACAGTCTTTGGTTTCAACTTACGGTGTTTAAAATGCGGATTATAAACTACACACCAGTTTTTATTTTTATTAATAGCCCAAATAAAACCGGAGTTATACTAAAATAATTAAACTAAGAATGGGTTCAGTAGCGTTTTGTTGCTGAGGGAGAGGATGGCTGCTGCGTGATCTGACAGCAGGGGTCAAAAGGTGCGCTGATGCGCGTCACTGAGACAGACGGCAAAACTTTAGATATTGGAGCGATCTGTGGCAGATAGACAGTTACTTCTCTGTAGTTTAGTGTTTTTTATGGATAAAGGAGGATGAGAAGGATGGATGTCCAGCAGACAGATCAGCTGTTTAGCTGGAAGACGGGAAAAGGAGACGCGCAGCTGGAGTCTGAGGCCAATGCGCATCAATTCTTCCTCTTTGAGGAAGATGAGCTGGGTCATGAGCTGACACTAAAAAGTGTTTACTGTGGCGCTTTTTTCTCTTTTTAGCGTTGTATTGCTTATCTGTAACGTATGCTTTTCGGGGGGTGCGCTCGTGACATGGCATGTCCTCTTGGAGCGAGACGTCGTGCAGTCTGGCTCACTGAAAGGTTGCGCCGTTCAGTGTGGCACCTTTCTGGAGTTCTCACAGTGTGACATGAACAGTGTGGTCCCGTGGCTGGAGGACTATAAAGATATGCAACAAGCGTTTTATTCATGGACGGAAATGATGGTAAACGTGGGTTTAGAGGTGGTGAGTGCACGAAGAGGTGGAGGAGAATGAGGGACAAGTTTGTTCGTGTTAAAAAGTATCTGAAATACAAGAAAAAGCACAAAATAAACTGCAAATAAACTGTCAATGCACTATCTTGGACTGGATACATGACAATATACCCCAGAACTTACTGTTGCTGCATCTCCTTTTGTTTTCTCGAGGCTTCCCAAAAAAGTGTAAAATCCGCTTTTTTGCCATAGTGGTAAATAAATATTTGAGGTCACCAGCAGGGGGTGCTGCAGCCCCTCCAGCACCCCTACTTCCCGCGGTACTGGACAGGTCTCCAGTCCCTCACAGGGACACCTAGGGACAGTGGTGCAGCTACATGCTGCAGGCTAAGAACCATGGAGGACGTCGGTCTGAGGAACGTTCTTGGACAGCCTCCATCAAGATGCACCGTCACAAGAAGGGTGTGAGCTAGGCGTCGCATACTAAAATGTCTCCCTGCACAGTAAACCCCAGCTGTGCTTCTCTGGGTCGGGTAAGAGAAGCAACAGTTCTGTCCGATCGTGTTTTTAAATCAGCATTTTTCTTCTAATAGTTTTCAGATCACAGAGCCTCTTGATTCATCCGTGTCTACTCTTGATGTTTAAGTGTTTTCGGCAAATGCTTTGCATGTGTGTGTTGACTTTATTTGCATTTTAATGGATGCTGGTCTTCTCAGTAAGACAAATCTAAACTCAGGATATAAATGTTCACACAGAGAAAGAGAGAGACACATTTCTGCTGTGCAGAGCCTAGAAATGTTGACTAGCCGTAACTCAGATGGAGGTTCTGATGGCTCCGGGCCTCTGAAGGTAACCTATGATAAACCAGTGAAAACTTTAAAGCTCTAGTAGTCAAACATGCAGGGAAGCAGAGGTGAACTGTTGCGTGCATAAAGACGAAGTATAATCTGTTTCCTAAACTCACGTTAAAGGTACAGCCCTGCTTTTGTGTCACTCCCCACTGCTGCAGGTGCATTTCATTAGTTTATTGTTTTACCTAAAAAGGGATGCTTTTGTGAGCCCTAACTTCCCCCAGTGGTCTGTTACACACAGCTACACGTGTCTGGAGCATGCAGAACCTTTTGAGGAACAGAACTGTTATGTAAATGTTCCACTCAGTATTTCTCATAGCTTTGGATTGTTGCAATAATAAACACGTTTTCATAAAGGAAGTATATTTGTCTGCTCGTAGCTCATTATATGGGGCATTAGAAACATTCATGCCATTTATTCTGCCAATAATTTGTGACTAATTGCTAGTTAAAAAGGACGCTCATGCAATTAATTGCAATGAATATTTGAACTGATTGACAGTCTTATTAAAGACTACCAGATAAAAAAAAATAGACATTTGTGGGTCACTTGCAGCATATTTCTGACTTTTCCCCAAATATTCATCTGCAAAGCTGGTAAAAATGATTAGTGCATGATGAAGTACATCATTCCTGGCTGAACCTAAGAATAAATGCTGTTTTTTAACCCATCCCAATCATGTTGTGTAAATAAACTGATCGATGGAATAAAATGCAGAGAAATGTTTGTCCCACTGCTGCATCTGATGCTGGCGCAGTGCTGAGTGCACAATGTGATAATCTGCTGAGTCAGGCTGTGTGGACATTCCTTCCTGTAGTCTGGATGTTTGTCTTGTCCTGAGAGCACACTCGGTCTATAAACCTCTCTCACTCTGCAGAGGAGACCAAGCAAGACGATCCTCTGACTGTGAGTAACACAAAAATGTGCTTTTGCAATTATATAAAGCTAATTTATTGTGAATGTGAATACTCTAGCAGCTGTTCTCATTTGGTGTTTGATTTCTACAGGCAGGTTATTCAGCCGCTTTTCCTTAACAGTAAAATAAAGCATGAACTCAAACTACAAACATCTGTCACCATAAAGCTTTAAAATACATTTTCAGGAGAAAAAAAAACTGTTTTGAATATAAATAGTTCACTTCCTTAACTGAAGAACGGTTTAAGCTTGGGTGTTGGTCACACTGCACATCAGATGAAATCATTCCACCAGCTGTAGGAATGCTGTTCTGATGCATACCCTTTGATGACTCGATGATCTTCTCTGATAGCCCTGACTCAGCCAGTAGGGGAAGAGATCCCTCTGTTGGGCTGTAAGTCATTAGTTAGTCATTGGAATCTGAATGGCTAAACAGGACATGCTTCCATCACCTTGCTTTCTGATTGGCTACACATCGCATTGAACAGACGACACGCTTGATTGTCCTCGACATCAGACCAAAACAATCTAACATGTTAAATATCCCCATTTATGACGTGCTTCTGAGCAGATCTGAGCGGTCTTAAAGCCATTCTATGCAACTTTTCCATGTTTGTAAATCATGTTCTTGAGCCAGTTTGTGCTAAAATGACCCTTTACAGGGTGAATGAAATGTCACTCAGACCCCCACCGCCCTCTGTGGCCAGAATACCACACTTGCAACTTCAGAGTGGCGGTCCGGTCCCTGCTGGACTTAGTAAAGTGGAGCTGACATGCCTGGTGCTGCAGTCTGCTTCCAGCATGTTTCCTGCATGTTTTAGATCATGAACACAGCTGATTTGTTTGATTTAGTGATGAACCACTCCTGTAGACACTAATGAAGGCTGAGGAGACATTTCAGCTGTTAGATTAAGGTGTTAAAAAGATGAACGCACACTAGGGGGTGCTAAAAGCAAGCCAAAACTACCAAGTGTGCCTTTAACACACCACACATGGTAGGATTATCTTATAAGATTATCTTTAGAGTCTTTAAAGCAGCATTCCGCAACTTTGCAGTTATATGCTCTCTGTCGCCCTCTAGAGGCTTGCTGCGTAACATCACTGTCATAACATTAAATCTCTCGGGCATAAGAGGCATGTTTACATTCCTAATGTCAGGCAAAACAACGAAAACAAACTTTTCCACCTCCACACATTAAATAAATAGTTTTATCAGGACTGTATAACAACTTTATGCCCGACCAAACACAATAACCCTGGTGAAATCATTTATTACTTACCTAGCCTTTAGCAGCACGGCTAGGTTAGAGTCCGTAGTTCATGCCTTTCTTTCTAAAAGAGCTCTCCAGCGAGGAAAAGACGGCCCAATAATAACTCTGGTCTTTGCTCTTGCTCTATCACGTTCTCCTTTTCTTTTCCTAGATTCCTCTGATAAGGGATTTCTAGCTTTCTTTGGTGAATCTGCCACTGCTAAACATCGAGTCTACGTTATACAATTATGGCAGGCCAAAGGGATAAAAAAATGCGCGTTCTAAACTCGCATTATGTCCACCAATACGCTCGTTCAAGACGTGCGTTTTGGCGGACATAATGCTCGCTTTTAGAACACGTGAGTTTTTGCCCCCTTTGGTGTCAAAATGCGCGTTCAGGACACGCATTTTGGCGGACATAACCTTATATATACAGTCTTTGGACATAACGCGCGTTTAGAACGTGCTTTTTTTATCCCTTTGGCTTGCCATATATGGCCGTAAAACGACACCCAGTCAGTACATCCTGCCATAAACAGTGTTGGAAGTAACGAGTTACAAAAGTAAATAATTACTGTAATGCATTGCTTTTTGCCGTAATGTAAGGCATTACAGAAAAAAAATCAGTAATATTTTACTCGGTACAATGTCAGTAACGCATGCATTACAACGCATTTTCAACCAGGAATAAATTAGTGGGGTTTCTTCAGGGTTCTAATGACTGGGGAACCTGAATAAAGGTCCAGTTTTGATATGACATTATTTATATGAACTCTCAGCACACCAGGACTTCTATTGAGCAGAGAGGGAGAGCGCTGATGGTTCATACGCGCCGCAACCTCAGTAACACTCTCAAAGTCACGCCACCAAAAGAAAACAATTAACACGCGATCGTTCATGTCCGCTTATATTCTCGTATTCTTTTATTTGTGTCTGACGCGCGCTCCCCCAGCAGAGCTCATCTGTGCCCCGGTGACATCACCTCACTGCAGCGGGCGCACAGTGCACCTTTCGCTATTTCTGCGGTGGATCCCTGAACTGATTAGTTCAAAATGTGAAAAAGTAGGAAATCCAGGAAGCCGTTTTTCTGGAAGATTGAGAGGAGATGCAGGAAGATAAGAGACAGACAGGAAAACAGTCAAATAAAAAAGGAGAAAACTAAATAAAGTTCTTGAAAAGGAAAAAGTAGGTAGATTTTTATCCACTACACAACAATAACAATATAAAGCAATCATTTATAAACATGTAATATTTATTTATTTGATAAAATTCAGATCACCTTCAAAACTCAGTTCCACACCCAGGGCCGTATCCAGGCATTTGGGGACCAAGGCAAAATACAGGGTTGATCCCCCCCATCCCCACCACCACACACACACACTCAATTAATTTAAGCTAGCAGCATACAATATGTTGTTGCATTTATTTAATAAAAAATAATTTTCTGGGGGTCCTGGCCAGCATTGGGCACTTTCATGCTCAGGGGCAATCATCCTCCAGCCCTGATGGAGGTGATCAGAAGGACCTGCAGAGCAAAATCTTCTTGTTTCTGCTACGGTGTGTCTAGATTTCTAAGCTACACAAGATCAGCAGAAGAGAAATGTTCACGCAAAATGTTTCACTTCCTGTAGTCAGACTGAGCAGAGATGAGTGAACCTGCAGCTGATCTAACGTTAGAACATTCTCCAGATGGGCATACGCCCGTCAATTTAAGTTTGTGAAAAATGAGGATATGAATAACAATGTAGTCAAATGCACTTTATGTGCTACATCTAAAGAACTGTTAATTATGTTTGACTGTTTTAACCACAACCCCTAGCCCAGTGAAATAACACATCACCTTCAACTGGATGTCTAATGAGCTAATGAGCTGATTTCACCAGGGTTATTGTGGTTGGTCGGGCATAAAGTTGTTATACAGTCCTGATAAAACTATTTATTCAATGTGTGGAGGTGGAAAAGTTGGTTTTCGTTGTTTTGCCTGACATTAGGAATGTAAACATGCCTTTTATGCCCGAGAGAGAGATTTAATGTTACGACAGTGACGTTACGCAGCAAGCCTCTAGAGGGCGACAGAGACCATATAACTGCAATCTTGCGGAATGCTGCTTTAAGGTGTAAAAGTTGCGGAATGTTGCTTTAAGGTAGTTGTGCACAACCTTAGAATTGTCAGAAGGGGCAGATTAGGTCAAAGATCAGCAATTCAATTCAATTTTATTTATTTAAGCACCTTCCAAAACCTCATCAGAACACCATCATAATAGAGATGATAAGAACAAAACAAATATCAGATCATAAAACAGTGAAAATGAAACAACAGATAAAAGCAATCATAAAAAACAGTAAGAGATGAGGATAATCAAATAAAAACAAGAGAATGGTTTAGGATTGTCCAAACTGTCTTGCCTACTGTTTTATTTAAACGTTGTTGTTTTGTTACACTGTTCTTTTTAAATAACAAAGTTAGCATTTTGTCTCTTCATATTTCATGCATTTAATGAGTGTACACAAAACGTCATCTTGTTCAACTACACCCTCTGTATGTAGAGAATTTCAGCTAAAGTCAGACCAAGCCCGTTTTGGTTTCAGCATTATGGGCTGGTCTTACCAACATGGCAGCAATACCAGGAAGAGATGTTCTTTGGAATTCCCCGAAGCATGAATGAAACAGGAGCCTACAGCAGTACCTATTGTTCTTCCTGTACCTGAACCTGTACCTGAACCTGATAGTGGTGTCTTTCTTGTGCAGTCCCTGGATGTGCAGTAATCATGACAAGAAACCTTCTGAAGAATCCCAATGGGGATGGTAAGGTGCTTTTTCTCATTATTGTTTGAAAATGTCCATTGGTGTGATACGGGTTATGTGTTGGACTATAAAACTACGGCAGTAATAAGTGGTCATTTAAAGCTGCTGTAGTGAATCTACAGAACAAGCTAGGTTTTAAACATGAACATGCTCCCCTCTCAGGTATCTTCCCTGAGACGCTTCTGCAGAAACCAGAGACCCGCGACGCCAGACGAAAAAGATAACGCTAAACACTGGTCTCTGTTTTCTAGGTCCAAACGTCTTTTTGTTGTCCGTGACTTCAAATGGTGTTTTTCTTTTTGGGACTCTGGTAGTTTGTCCTAAAGTTGAAGTGGTAGCAGCCGGCTGTTTCTCCTTGTCTGATGTTATTGAGCGGAGAACCTCTCACACCAGTGGTGTTCTGTTGCTGAATACGTGAGTGTGTGATGAGTGGAGGACCCAGGGAAGTGCAGCGGTTCAGCTAGACCGACAACCAGACGGTCCAATAGTTGCATTTTTGTTGGAAACGTGTTATTGGTGGAGGTTTTTAGATAAATGAGAGAGAACCACTTTATTAGTTTTTATGTTTTTCTTTTAATTTTCACATTATATTTATAGCTATACCACATTAGAACGTTATTAAGAGGCATGAAAAAATGTTTTAAGCTACTTTGTTTTCCAAATTTGCCGTTGCAGCTTTACAGTAACCCCCCCCCCCCGTTGGGTGGGTAGATTGTAGGATTGGCAAGTCAAGATACACGGGTTTGATAGAAGATGGCTACTCCAAAGGAAAAAAAATAGATCCCAAATAAAATAAACATGAAACATTGCTGTTGATCCAGGGCGGGCACAGCTGACTTACCACCTGGACTGGTGTGTGTTTGTGTGGTGTGGGTGAGGTTCTTATTGGTGGAGTGGATGGTTATACTTTCCTAGAGTAATCAGGGAAAATCTATAAATGTTGTCCATTTAAAAACTTTGTTCATTTTTCACTGTTAGGAGCCTAAGTAGCATGTTGATAATCCACACGCAGCAACACCAGCGTGGGGCTGGAGGGGGTGTGGTTCTCTACCCACACGCTGATGTACAGCTTCTTCTGGGGAGAAAAACAAAGTAAAGTTAACAGCTGAAATAACAGGAAATAATGCAATTAGAGAGTAGTGGTAGAAGAGAGTAGCAGAGTGTGGAAAGTGGTCAGTATGTCCTCCAGCAGTCTAAGCCTATAGCAGCATAACTACAGAGATAACTCAGGATAACCTAGCCTTTTAGATGGAGGCATGTGGGAGGCAGGGCCAGGGAGAAAAGTCTTTAACGACTGTAG
Source organism: Aphyosemion australe (assembly GCA_006937985.1). NCBI lineage: Eukaryota > Metazoa > Chordata > Actinopteri > Cyprinodontiformes > Nothobranchiidae > Aphyosemion > Aphyosemion australe. Next base: position 317,980 of record SSNS01000247.1, on the reverse strand, counting down.
TCCCCTCTGTACACTCCACCTCCCTCTGCTCCCCACTTGTCTAAACCTGGGCTAACATCAGAATTTAACCATAAGCCCTATCAAATAGAAAAGTTTTGAGCCTAGTCTTAAAAGTAGACAAGGTGTCTGCCTCACGGTCTAAAGCTGGGAGCTGGTTCCACAGGAGAGGAGCCTGATGACTAACGTGACTAATTAGGTTGTACAACGATACAAACCAGCAGGTTTTTCCTGCCGTCCTGCTGAGCTGTGGTGGCCTCATGGAGGGGGCCATCGGCTGGCACACTGCTGCCAACCACTGAACATTCTCCCTAACATTACCATTTCAGGGTTTCCCCCAGAAAATTTGCAAAGCCCGGTGGTAGACAAGCCTGCGGGCGACCCACTGTGTTTTTGTGTAAAAAAAAAAAGTTGTCAGGAAGTTTAAAAGTATGACTAGTATGTGGAGTTATAAACCATTTATTAATAATACTTATTTGTCTTACAAAAAGGCACAATGTTGAAATATGGTTTTACCAGACACAAAAAAATACAATTCAGATCATGGAAAATACACCTGACCTCTCACCCTGTTCACTTATCCATCGTAAGATGTTGCTATTGTGCTTTTGTATCACCAGATGCTGTTAAAGTCAGACTTGCAGGTTAAAGACCCCTATTCATTTTAAAGGTGTGCTTAACTGAACAAACTTTTTTTTTATGATTATTTCTGATTATAATCGATCACTCTGAGTTTTTCATGCAGGCTGAACATGAAAATAGTCTCCTACACCTATCTCCTGCATTAACAAGGGTTACAGCTATTTAATATTTTAGTATTCTAATATTCTATCTAATCCTCTGTCAATCAAATATTCTATTTGACGACCTTTCAAAACGGAGGAAAAAAATTCTGAGTTTGTTTCAAACTCAAACTTCAAGTAGAAATGTTACTAATTTCTACTAGTAACAATGTAATTGCATCATATTTTTCTAAATATACACAGATTGGCAATAATTCAACCTAAAATTATATTCAAAGATAGATATGTTAGTAAATTATATGCTATAACGGCCTGCCGTATGTGCAGTGTCACACTGAGCCACGGTAATGACTCCAGGTATTAGCTGCGTCCCTGCTCCACACCGCTGCAGCCGCAGCTATCTACATAAACAGGATGATGGCGATTTTTCTTTCAGTTGTAGAGTTTATTCAGTCTTAGTTTAACGTGAACACGATTAACGTGTTTTTTCCTGGTCGTGGATTCGGCTGGCTGAAGCGGTTTCCTGTTCAAGCATAAAGTTGTGCTGTTATGGTAAAACAACTCAGTTTAACAGTGGAGACACTCGACCGTGTTTTCACTTCTTCTGAGTTTAAAATGGTTCCAAACTTTAGACCACCTTTGCCTTTTGCGAGAGTTTTTGTCTTTATCGTTTTCTCCATCACCGGAGATATCCACCGTTGTGCACCAGTAAAATGTGTCCGTGTAAATTAGAGTCCGGCTGCGTTACGCATTTAACAACGCCTCGAATCAGTAAATAATAATGATTTGAGGATTGTGGCGCAGTGGTTAGCGCAGTTGCCTTGCAGCAAGAAGGTTCTGGGTTCACATCCCGGCCTGGGGTCTTTCTGCATGGAGTTTGCATGTTCTCCCTGTGCCTGCATGGGTTCTCTCCGGGTACTCCGCTTCCTCCCACAGTCCAAAACATGACTGTCAGGTTGATTGGTCTCTCTAAATTGTCCTTAGGTGTGTGTGGTTGTTTGTCCTGTGTGTCTCTGTGTTGCCCTGTGATGGACTGGCATCCTGTCCAGGGTGTACCCCGCTTGTTTGCCCGATGACTGCTGGAGATAGGCACCAGCCCCCCCGCAACCCTGCTCGGATAAGCGGTTACAGAAAATGGATGGATTGATTTTTTTTAATCGAAACATTCGAGTATTTGTTTAAGCGCTAAATTTAACATTTTAAATGTTAGTTTGGTGCATTAAAAAAACTTTAAAATGAATAAATAAGTGACGCTTAGCCTGGGGGGGGGGCGTTCAAAGCCTGGCAGCCGGCCAGGCTAATGTAGCGCTGGTGGAAACCCTGCATTTTACCTTCTTTAACATAGAATGTGCTACTACTAGTTCACCTGTGTGTGTGTGTGTGTGTGTGTGTTGGAGGTTTTCCTCTCCACCGTCGCTACATGCTTGCTTAGTATGAGGATTGTTGAAAAGTCTCTGACACAACAAGTCAGTGACTCCATGCAATCTGCTGGGTTTCCTATAGGAAACTTTTAACTGGTATAACTGGTATAATGAACTGAACTTCGTGCACTGATAGGTAGGTTCAACTGGAATGTTTACTTTGTAAAGCACCTTGAGACGTCTCTTGTTGTGGTTTGGTGCTTTATGGTGCGTTCATACCGGGCTTGACGTATGCGTCAAACAACACATACTTCGTGGCGTTTTGACGCCTATATGTTTTTGACGTTGACGCAGCTTGCGTTGGCGCAGCTTGCTTTGACGGTTGCGTCAGCCCCACGGGGAGGGGAAGGGAGGAAAGAGCGCGTGCGCGGCTCTCTGTTGCCGGATGTTTGTAACAATGGCGGATCGTTAACATTGAAAAAACACTCACCCGACACGCCAAGTTCTCCAGCAACCTTCCTCCAAGCAAGGTCCTTTTTATTCCGATCTCGGTAGGCATAGCAGGTCGGGTCATACAGTTCACGCTGGTTACAAACAGCTACGATCAGTTTCTCCTCCATAGCTGAATGAATTCGCCTTCTTCCCTCGCTCTGCTGTGGCGTATCAACTCGCGCTCTGATTGGTTGACGCTTGTAAAGCGACGCAGAAAGTTCAGCTAGCTGAACTTGCTTGACGTTTGCGTTGCAAGCGTTGCAAGCGTTGCAAGCTTTGACGCTTGCGTCAAAGCTTGAAAAGCGTGAAAAGTATCAAGCTTTGACGCACCCAACGCTCACAACGATCACAGTGAATTAATAACAGACACTAGGGGGTGCTAAAACCAAACAAAACTGCCAAGTGTCCCTTTAATCAAATGTTTAATTGAAACTGATAAACTCCAGATAGAAACATAAGTAGATCATCACCTGGAGACTGACATTTCTCTTCTAGAACAGCTGGATTTCTGGGAGCTGATAGAGAATGGTGGGAATGAGTGGAAAGTGGAGGACATGCCTGGAGACTGTGGCCATGACTTCTGCAACAACGAAGTGACAAAGTATTTTGCAACCTCCTTTGAGTGAGTGTTCATTACCATCACAGCATAAAGCAACTGTATAAATGCTGAATGCATACTTTGCTGGAGCTTTAAACAGACGGCTAAATGAATGATTGTCATGATGCTGCTAGTCTCTTGTTTGTGTAGGCCTACCTGCTTTTGTGTGATATCAAAATACACTGTTAAAAAATCAATAACACTCTGAGAACACATAAGAGTTCAATTAGAAAAACTGTACTGAAACGATATGGATGTGTTAGGAACTGAAGCAACATGATTTGATAAAAACAAAGAGCATCAACCAACAAAGGTCTTAACTAAAACACAGCAAGAAACCGAAGCTGAAAACTAAGTTTTATTTATGTCAGGCGAGCGTGGAGACAAGTCAAAGGTAAAAGGCTCGGGTCTGAGAAAAAAAACTAAATATTTACACAAAACAAGTATTTTAACATCATTATTTGGATCTCCTATATTAATGTGATTAAAAAGAATTACACCCATCATTGTTATTATGATGTAAAACTGACAACATGTAACATGCAGATTTAGACAACTATAAAACAAGTTTGTTTGTTTGTTTGTTTTCCTCTGCTTATTCGGGTCTGGGTCAGGGGGGCAGCAGCTCCAGCAGAGAGCCTCAAACCTCCCTTTCCCTGACAACCTCCACCAGCTTCACCAGCAGGATCCTCAGGTGTTCCCTGGCTGATCTGGAGATACAATCACTCTAACATGTCCTGGGTCGACCCGAGGACCTCCTGCTAGCATCATGGCAGAAACACCTGAGGGGTGTCTAGGGGGGATTCTCAGCAAACGCCCAAACCACCTCAGCTAACCCCTCTCGACATGGAGGAGCAGTGGTTCTCCTGACTGTCTGAGATCTTCACCCTATCTCTAAGGCTGAGCCTGGCCACCCGATGGAGGAAAATCATTTAGGCAACTTGTATTCATTCTTGTTCTTTCGGTCATTACCCACAGCTCAAGACACATAGATGAGGATTGAGATGAGGATCACCCGGTAAATCGAATGCTTTGCTTCTTCACCACAACACACCGGTTCAGCCCCGATTACCTCTGTTGATTTCCCGTTCCCTCCTTCCCTCATTAGGAAACAAGATTCAGAAATAGTCTACTTCTTCTAAATAAATCTAAAACTCACTCTATGCCTTTTAGTAGAAGTACCGCTAGCTCCGGTGTCGATGGGGATCTCAACCTGCATTTTATAGATTTTCTCTCTTCTGACAAAATAAAATGTTTGAGTTTGGCTGGAGCCTGAGTTGTCCTTCAGAAATCATATCCAAACGATTTGTCACAAGGTCTCACAGTGCTTAAGAACCTTATATACATCTATCAATTGTTTTGACCTGACAGTATAATAGTGTGCAGCATAGTAGCTAAAAGCAGCTTCACCCTGTTTGGTTCTGACCCGGGGTTCTACCAGCTGACTGCTTCCTAAGGATCTCAGAGACCTGCTGGGTGTAGATACTGGAAGGAGATCTGACATGTATTTTGTCCCCATGCCATTGAGTGATTTATAAACTAGTAGAAGCACTTTGAACTGGATTCTGTAGTTTACTGGTAACCAGTGTAGAGATTTAAGAACAGGAGTGATGTGCTCAGTTCTCTTGGTTCTTGTTCAGACTCTAGCAGCAGCTTCTGAATCAGCTGCAGTTGTTTCACAGCTTTTTGGGAAGACCAGACAGAAGACCACTGCAGTAGTCCAGCCTGCTGGAGATGAACACATGAATGAGTTTCTCTAGGTCTGATCTGGTCATGAGACCTCTGAGTCTTGCTAATTGATGAAGATGATAAAACGCTGATCTAGTTATAGCCTTAATGTGACCAGCGAAGCTCAGGTCTGAATCAATTAGCCTTTCGCCGGCCCCGCCCCCAGAACAGCTATTGTCCAATCACACATCATAGCAACCGTTACTATCCGACAACTCCAAACAAAATGATGAAGCTAAGCCTAATTTACTACTAAGCATTAGCCTCGATAGTAGTCGTGTCTCCTTCGTTTCCCTTCAGAACCTCCTCATCGAGCTCAACCAGCAACAGCCAAGCATGAGTGCCCCCCCCGCCCGCAGCTGGGCGGAGCTCCGCCTCCCAGACTATCCAAGACCCTTTTAGATAAGACACACTGTACCGGCAAATCAGCGTAATATCACCTCAACTGTGTGTCTTATAAACGCACATTAAGCCTTGGCGCAACAGCGGGTGGTGTCATGATCACGTGATGAATTAATGCCGAGCTCCGGCCGGGAACTAAAAATGGTAAATGGCAAATGGCCTGTATTTGTATAGCGCCTTCTTAGGGTTCTACAACCCCCCAAGGCGCTTCACAACACAGTCATCCACCCATTCACACGCTGGTGGGAATAAGCTACAATGTAGCTACAGCTGCCCTGGGGTGCACTGACAGAGGCGGGGCCTGCCGTACACTGGCGCCACCGGTCCCTCCGACCACCACCAGCAGGCAAGGCAGGTTAAGTGTCTTGCCCAAGGACACGACAGCCACAGACTGAGCGGGTCGCGAACCTGCGACCTTCTGATTGCAAGGTGGCAACTTAACTCCTGCCACCATCGCCCATAAAAATGAAAGTAAACACGGGCATAAAAAGTTACATTTTATAAACAGACTCAGCTGAGATGATAAACTGAAGCGATGCAGAGCGCCGGGAGCTTTTCTCTGTTAGAGTTGCCTGCAGCTCAGATCATCTGACAGCTCACAGGGACATCGCATCGCCGCCACCGCTCCTCGGACCCACGCGTCCCCGGACGCCGGACTGTCTCCCAAACTCCCAACTCCTTGTTCCCTGCTACGCTTCGCTCAGTGGAGCCGACACTAATATATCCCTCCACTGCATACTGTAACCCTTTTGCCTCGATCTGGATGATATTGAGGAGAAATTGCTCCAAAAAATGTCGCTGACACGCATCTGTCTACTTCTTTCCATCGCGGAAATCTGCGGAGCTGCAGTATTTGATCCACTTATTGTCGGAGTTGGCAACAGTAACTAAGGGGGGCGGGGCTCGGCGAAAGGTCAATTATGACACCAAGATTTCTAACCTGAGTCTTTGTTTTTATTCCTCTGGAGCCAAGTTGAGCAATAACCTCCATCCTATCCTTTTGATTTCCAAAGACAATAACTTCCGTCTTGTCCTTGTTTAACTGGAGGAAGTTTGACTGCAACCAGTCATGAACTTGCTCCAAACACTGACAACTGATACTTAATAAGCCACAAAGTAAAAAGATCCACAGTTGAAAAACAAAATATTATTACTTACAAATCCAGTGACAACAAAGCCAGGTCACCATCAGTACGTGATTTCATAGCCTCCTTTAGCTCCCTCAAATGAGTGTTGGCCAGACGAGAAACTTATAGGACTTTTCCAACTGCACTACTCAGATTGGCTAGGGTGGGTACAGTTTGGTCTGGCTGTCTTTTCCAGCTTCTCACCCTATCTCTAAGGGAGAGCTCAGACACCCTCATTTTGGCCGCTTGTATCCACAATCTCATTCTTTCGGTCACTACCCAAAGCTTGTGACCATAGGTGAGGGTAGGAACGTAGATCAACCGGTAAATCGAGAGCTTCGCTTTCTGGCTCAGCTCTCTCTTCACCACGACAGACCGGTACAACGCCCGCATCACTGCAGATGCAGCACCAATCTGACTATCGATCTCATGTTCCACCCTTCCCTCACTCGTGAACAAGACCCCGAGATACTTAAACTCCTCCACTTGGGGCAGGACCTCGTCCCTGACCTGGAGAAGGCATTCTACCCTTTTCCGACTCAAGACCATGGTCTCGGATTTAGAGGAGCTGATTCTCATCCCAGCTGATTCTCATCCCAGCTGCGAACCGCTCCAGCAAAAGCTGGAGATCACGTTCTGATGAAACCAACAGGACCACATCATCTGCAAAGAGCAGAGACCTGATCCCCAAAACGGATCCCCTCAACACCTTGGCTGTGCCTAGAAATCCTGTCCATAAAAGTTATGAACAGAATCGGTGACAAAGGGCAGCCTTGGTGGAGTCCAACTCACACCAGAAATGAGCCCGACTTACTGCCGGCAATGTGGACCAAGCTCTGACACTGGTCATACAGGGACCTAACAGCCCATATCAGAGGGCCTGGTACCCCATACTCCCAGAGTACCATCCATAGGACCCCCCGAGGGACTCGGTCCAGTGCCTTCTCCAAATCCACAAAACACATGTAGATAGGTTGGGTGAACTCCCATGCACCCTCCAGGACCCCCCCAAAAGGGTGTAGAGCTGGTCCAGTGTTCCACGGCCAGGACAAAAACCAAATTGCTCCTCCTGGATCTGAGGGAAAACAAAGCATATTTTCAACCAGAGAGTCCTTTATACATTATAGAACATGTTTGAGTTATTGTGTGGAGGTCTGGGGAAACATAAACAATTAATATAATGCAGATATTGACCATTAGACTAGTTAACAATGCAGGATATAGGGACCATACAAATGAAGATTTTTATTAAAACATGACTGCTCAATTTAAAACAGCACAATTAATGCATAAAGCAAAAAATAACTTCCTTCCAAATGAAATACAGAAACTGTTTGCAGAAAGAGAAGAGGAATATAATTCAAGAGGGAGGCTAAATGTAAAAGTATGTAGTGCTAGAACAAATGTAAAAAGTATGTGTATCTCAACAGTAGGTACCTCAAGCTAACTGAAGTAAAAACATTAGTAGGTTTAAAATGAAGAAAATGTTTTCACCCAGGGCTAACTGAAGTAAAAACATTAGTAGGTTTAAAATGAAGAAAATGTTTTCACCCAGGGCTAACTGAAGTAAAAACATTAGTAGGTTTAAAATGAAGAAAATGTTTTCACCCAGGGCTAACTGAAGTAAAAACACATGTGCCATTTTCTTTTTTTCCTGGACACATTTTCTGTTTCTTTGTTAATAAATTTATTAATTTGCTTATTTCATCCTTTAGTTAGTAAAAAGAAAATATAATATGTTGTTTACCCCCCCCCACACACCTTTTCTGTATAATGTAACTATGATTTAATCATCATTTAATTATCAAATTATGTTTGAAATTAAATTACTACTACTACTACTACTACTACTACTACTACTACTACTGGAACAGGGTCAGATTAGGGTGACCAGATCCCAACTCGCCAAATGTGGGACAGAGACTACTCAATGTGGGACAACGTAAAATTCCAATTTAACAAGATAAAGTTAAAAAGTTAAAAAAAAAAACTTATTTTCTGCCTTTTAGCTCCAACATCACTGGTAAATATACATAGTTATTATAATTAATATCATCATATATTTCATGTACTATATATTCTATTTGAATTCAACTTGAACAAGCAAACGTTTTCAGACTATTTCACAGTTCCTTCTAGTGGTTCTGATTAGCTTTAGCTAAAAGGATTTTAAACCATCAACTCATTTTAATAATGTAGAAAGGCCCACAGTAAAAAAAATATGCAGGTTTTATCAGCTTTTCAGTTTTCATTGAATATTTTCCACAACAGAATGACAGTAAAAGTACCAGTAACAATTTTAGATCTATTTAAGTTTGTTTTAATACATTTTCCAATAAAATCAACAAATATTCATACTTTTTTGCTATTTTTTTCTTAATTCAGAAACAAAATGGTGTTTTTTTTTTTCAAAAATGACAACACATCTTTTCTAGTAAATATTTAGGGGAGAGAGAAAAAACATCACTGACTTAAATCTGAAGAAATTCAGATCTAATCTAACAGGGTTCCTTAGAATGACTTTTTTCCTCAAATTTCTGAGAAAAATAATGAAGGCTTACATTTAATTCTCTCTTTAATGTGCTTTAAAAGAGTTTAGCTTGTATGTATTTGAAATAAAAATAACTCCAGCACCTTGTGTGTGTTAGAAACTCGTTTGGGACCTGTCTACTTACTGGGAACCCTGCTTCAGTTCAGACCAACACATTTTTTTGTGACTCTTGGATTCTCTGCTCTGTTTCATATCAGACTCCGCGCCGTGACACAAAAAATGACTCTGAGAAACAACACAAAGACCCTGACAGAGTCTCAATGAACACGTTTAACCCACGAGTTTATTCTAACAACATTTTCGCCACGGTGTTCATCTTTCCTCCGTTCTCGCTGACGCTTCTGTTTTGGTGGTTCGGGTGCGCGCCCCAAGCGCTCCGGACCGGCGTTAAAGTCCCGCCTCCTGGTTCGACTGACAGCAACAGGCGGCTTTCTCCACACCGTTTATGCAAGATTGAAATTCGGAACGGGAGACTGTCAATGCGGGACATTGTCTCAATTTGCGGGACGTGTGAAAAGTGATGAAAATGCGGGACTGTCCTGCACAAAGCGGGACATCTGGTCACCCTAGGTCAGATAGTCAAATTCAAGCATTTTTAAAGCTACGTTAAAATGTTGAAACTATCCCAGATGAAATTGTCTTATTGTGCTTTGTTTTTATGGTAGAACTCTTGTTATATTAACATGTAGAATTTGACTTTTTCATGATCCAGTAATCTTGGTGTTTGCTGTGAACATGTTGTAGACTGTGTCTGAAGAGGCAGGTAATCGACCTGACAGCGGAGGGTTTCTCCCCGGATCAGCTGGATGCTGCACCTGCTGTCATGGTGGAAGACTGGTGAGACTCCATGAATGTTCATATTCTGAATGAACTGTAGCGAGCAGTCAGCTGGCTCGGTTGTGGGTCTGACCCTTACGTATACTCCCCAAAAGGGTCGGCCTCTTATTTATGGGCTCTTCTGAATGTCTCTACCAAAACCAACCTCCCTCCTTTTTACCAGTGTTATAATTGTATTTAATCATATAAACATTTAATACTTCTTAAAGTTGTATTCTGTAATAAATTGGATTACTTTGCTTAATCCTAGTATTGTATTTTAAATACCATGTTTTAAATCATGATTAGTATTTTAATACAAAATATCTGAGCTTTTATATTAAGTCCCTTTAATCTCTCAACCTCACTTGTTGCCGATGGATCACAACAGGTTATCAGCTACACATGTGGAAGAGAAAATGAGAAAATCACACTCACGCTTCCAAGTTGAAGTGTTTTGGCCCGAATGTGGCTCAGTTCTTTTAATGAAAAAGTCAGCAGAGGACCCAGATGAGCCGGCGGAGCGGTTAGAGGTGACCAAAGTTGTCAGTCTTCTTCCCCCAGGAAAATCGCTGCTCGACTGTGTGGGTCACTCACATTTATACATACAAAATATGTTCCCCCTTGATGGGTGGCATCTTATGATAATCTTCATGAATAATTAAACATCTTTATTGTATGGAAGTAATCCTGACAAAGGTGGAGACTTTTCGAAGGTCACATTAAATATTATCATATTAAGTATTTTCTGCAGAATAAACATCAATGAATGGTCCAGTCTGTGTTGAAGGGAGTTTCCTCTGATAAGAAACCAAGAGGCCCCAACCTGAAGGGCTACAATTCTCTGAGAAGCTTCCTTGTAGGTGTCTCCCATGAATCTTATCTCTAAACTCAGGCATCTGCACTTGTCCTTTTAATATGCTGCACAAATGTTCTAACACAGCCTTCAGTAGTAATAAAATGCTGTTAATTACACATTATTTTGTTCTTAATCAAAATACAGATGGACAAATTGTGTGTGTGTGTGTGTCCACTTGTAATCATAACACAGCCTCAGCAGCACAGAGAATCTTCTCACAACATGAACAATGAATAACTTCACTGCTGTAGGTGGCCCTTAGAATGGCCTCAGTTTGGAGATTAGTTCAACAACTGTTGTGCTAATGGATAGTAGGAGTGAGACCAGCTACATGGTCTTCCTGCCATCTTCAAACAACTCCGATCTCAAAGATTCCACATCTTTTTACAAACCTTTATAAACTTGGTCTAGGAGTATGATTCTTGCTTCGGGTGCAAGAGGTCCCAGGTTCAGATCCTGGACGAGCCCCCATTTGTTACGCCCCAGGGTGTCTAGGGGGCCTGGGGTAACAACTAAGGAGGCGTGTCCAGAAGTTAAAAGCATGATAAGATGTTTTATTTACAACACAGGATACAACACGCTGATAAAATCACTCAAAAAACAGAAAATAAACAACACCAGAGTCTGAGGAGTGGCTGAGCTTTAAAGCAGAGTCAGGGCCTATTGGAAGTTGGGACAGCTGGTACACTCAAAGTAGAGGCAATCAGTGGGAGTGGAGCCAGCTGCTGCAGGTGCTCTCCTCACACTCACTCAGGAAGGGAGAAAACCAAAGGAGAATGTTAAAATACAAAACACAAAACAACCAGGGGCTGTAACAACCAGCATCATTTTATGAGGTTTGGAAACATGGGATCTGTGGTCATTTGCAGCAAAAATTTGCAGCAAAGCTATTGTAGCACACCTGAATGGAAGTTTGTAAAATGTCTGCTGCTTTAACCCTTTATGTAACTAGTCCTATTCACATAACTGGCTAGCCAGCCATTAGTTCATCTTTTCAATTACTACTCATCTCAGTTTCTCAAAGCTGAGGTTGTTCAGCTCTGGCTACAACATTAACTGTCCCTAACCTTCACACAGAAACACACTTCTGAACTGTCTCTTTAAGTCTCTTCTTCGGTAACACTTTACAATAGTGTTCCGAAAATCGGCTTACCTACTGAGTAACTAATGATGAACGAATGAGGATCTAATGATGACATAATGATTACCTAAGCTTCACAATCACCCCACTTTAGATTTATTATCTATTGATTCCTGAATGATTACTCAATGTATAGTTAGTCATGAAATGACTAGGTAACTAATGATTACCTAAGCTTCACACCCACTCCATAGTGGATTTATTAGCTAATGATTCCTTAATGCTTACTTAATGGTTGTAATTCATAAAATGAATATATACCTAATCAGCCACCAATGATTCAATAATGATTATCAAAGCTTTACACCCAGCCCCAAATTTATTAGCTGATGATTCCTGAATAATTACTTAATGTTTATCAGTCATTAATACAGAATCAGGAATTAGTGACTCATCAATAAATGACAATTGGTATTTAACCAGACTTACTGGTAAAAACACCCACCAGTCTTATTCAGGGACTAATGTAGTTATCTATCTCTTCTTCTAACCTTTAACTAACCAGGATGAAAAACTCAACAAGATTAAATAAATCCAGAGGGCCCTGAGCAGAGGCGCTTATTAAAGCAATGGTTTATCTTTAGGTACTGCGGCAGGACAGACTGCGGCTGCACTTACCAGATTACCATCTGTCTGCTGGATGAGAATCATGAGGTCATAGAGGAGTTCAAACCTGAACCGGTGACTCTGGACCCTGAGGACGACTGCTCATGGAAACAGGTAATAGTTTAATTATGGGAACAAAAATCAGAAAAACACATGTTAAAATCAGCGTGTCAAAAATAAAGCTGAACAAATCAGAGTGTTTTCTGTCTCTCATTGGACTCCAGGTTTCCCACATGTTTTCTGGCTATGGCTCTGGGATGCGTTTTATCTCATTTGAACATGGAGGACAAGACACCAAGTTCTGGAACGGCTGGTTTGGTGTTCGGGTCACCGGAAGCTCCGTTACTCTGGAGATCTGACCACATGGAGCAGGAGGGAGAGAAGGGACCTGAATGCAGCCGATGAGCAGAGAGAGATGGAGATGAGTTAAGAGTGAAGGACCAGCTAGATGTAGAAAAAACAATCCCTCACCCCCACCAACACACCTCACCCTCACCAACACACCTCACCCCCAACACACCTCACCCTTACCTCCACCTCCAACACCTCACCCCAACCAACATGCCTCACCCCATCCAGCACCCTGAACACTACCAACAGCATCAACAACACTAATCTCACTAACACTGTGTCACCTTAACTTTGCCGAAGTGCTAATTGGAACCCAGTTTCTAATAGTAACTATTACCTCTAGACCCAGTGAGGACCCATCCTCACTGATTATAACCTACCTTCTCAAAAGTGAATTAAATGTATGAAATAACCTGAAGTTCAGCTGCTGATGCAGAATTAATGTGCATGGTTGTGAGAGATTAACCTTAATTATGATGTGAGGGGTGTCATCTAGAGTTCAAGGTTGTACAGGATATTGGATTAGTAGAGCTCATACACAGATTTAATAAAATATGTTGAATTTGATGAATTGATATCTCTGAATAATTCAAATAAATGGATTTGAATGAGTTTGTGTCTTTGTAAACTCTTTTTTTACACCTCAAAACAGATCCAAATCCAAATATTTGTCCAAATGATTCTCAAGCACAGCAACAAGGCACATGCACAGATCAAGAAAAGTATGATTCAAGTAGGTAATCCTGTGGAAGTGTGATGCATGAGAGAACTATATACAGACACGGACACTCATGCTGGTCAATCTGATGCAAGGGCTCCCTGTTGTCATGAAAACCCTCTCAACCACAGCAGACTCACCTGTCTGAGGCATTTACTGAGCACGTCATCTGTTGGGTCCTTGTCCTAGATGTACTTATGGATCTTGGATGTTTCATCCTGGACAGTGGCTCTCACTCACTAGTCCTCTGCCTCCTTCCTTACGGCTAGTGTACAGTCTCAGGGTGCTGGACCTGTGGTGGAACCCTCCATGCATGGTTAGGAGCTTCCGTGTCTTAACATCTGTGGTCTGTATTTCTTCCTTTGGCCAGATTATTATTCCTGCAGGATATCTGATTACTGGCAGGGCGTTGCCCGGATCTTGTTCTTGCCATTGAGCTGACTTTGTGGCATTAGGAACGACAGACTGATACGTTTTATTAAAAAACCACCACCTTGGGAATTTCACCCAAGGAATTAATAAAAACGACATTAAAAAGGACACGCAAGTCCATTCTATGAAGAAGGCAGGAGACGTGGTTCAAAGAATGATTTTATAATTTATTAAAATAATAATAAAGGAAAGACCTCAATAAAATAATTAAATAATTAAAGCCAATTAAAACTACTGAAACCCAGGCTGAGGCTTACCAGTGGGGACTGGTCGATCACTGGGAGGTAGACCCCCAATAAAGAAAAAACTAAATCAAAAGGCACCTCAAACACTTGTGACCATGCATTCAGGAGTGAAGGAAACCTCAGGCACAGCACATACACGAAGATGGACCGCCACCCTGAGACCTTCCAGCTCTCACCATGCAAAAAAGATAAAATGAGGTCACAAAGTTAAAATCCATTGTCACTGCTAAAAACCCTAAGTACACACACACACACACACACACACACACACACACACACACACACACACACACACACACACACACACACACACAGACACACACACACAGACACACACGTGATGCACTGGTGCTCCTAACAGTCGTTTTTCCTGCTGCTGGATATGTTGTAGGCCCTCAGGCAGTGGTACCGCTGGAAAGTCCTAGCGGACCAAACACAGCGCCTCCCAACGTGACGCAATGTTGGAGTCGAGTGTATATATATATATATATA
>SSNS01000247.1:275593-303201 GCA_006937985.1 Aphyosemion australe | reverse complement strand
TTGGCTGGTTTTCCACTCGTGCTAGTTTTGGCTTGAGTAATTATCTCTACTGGCAGCATGAGGCGATTCCTTAACCCTACAGAAGTTGCACAGGTTGTCCAACTTCTCCAGGATGGCACATCCACACGTGCTGCAGCAAGAAGGTTTAATGTGTCTCCCAGCACAATCTCCAGAACATGGAGGAGATTTCAGGAGACTGGCGGTTATTCTCGGAGAGCTGGACAGGGCCGTAGAAGGTCCACAACCCATCAGCAGGACCGATACCTGCTCCTTTGTGCAAGGCGGAACAGGCTGAGCACTGCTCGTGCCCTACAGAATGACCTCCAGAGGGCCACTGGTGTGAATGTCTCTACCCAAACAATCAGGAACAGACTTCATGAAGATGGCCTGAGGGCCCGACGTCCTGTAGTGGGCCCTGTGCTCACTGCCCAGCACCGTAGAGCTCCACTGGCATTTGCTCAAGAACACCAGAATTGGCAAGTCCGCCACTGGCGCCCTGTACTTTTTACAGACGAGAGCAGGTTCACCCTGAGCACCTGTGATAGACGTGAAAGAGTCTGGAGAAGACAAGGAGAACGTTATGCTGCCTGCAACGTCGTTCAACATGACAGGTTTGGTGGTGGGTCAGTGATGGTCTGGGGAGGCATATCCATGGAGGGACGCACAGACCTCTACTGCCTAGGAAATGGTGCTCTGACTGCCAGAAGGTATCCAGATGAAATCCTTGAACCCTTTGTCAGACCCTACGCTGATGCAGTAGGTCCTGGTTTTCTCCTAATGCACGACAATGCCCGGCCTCATGTGGCAAGAGTATGCAGGCAGTACCTGGAGGATGAAGGAATTGAAACAATTGAATGGCCTTCACGATCCCCTGACTTAAACCCAATAGAACATCTGTGGGACATTATGTTTCGGTCCATTAGGCGGCGCCAGGTTGCTCCTCAGACTGTACAAGAGCTCAGAGATGCCCTCACACAGATCTGGGAAGAAATGCCACAAGACACCATCCGTTGTCTCATTAGGAGCATGCCCCGACGTTGTCAAGCATGCACACAAGCTCGTGGGGGCCACACAAGATACTGAAAAGCATTTTGAGTTGCAGAAATGAAGTTTTTGAAATAATGGACTAGCCTGCCACATCTTCATTTCACTCTGATTTTAGGGTGTCTACACAATTGAGCCCTCTGTAGGCTGAAAACTTTTATTTCCATTAAAAGACTTGGTATCCTTTTGTTCCTAAGACATTGCCCTGTCGTTATTTGTATAGATATCCAACTTCATATTGAGATCTGATGGATCTAATGTGTTTCTTTAAAGTGTTCCTTTCATTTTTGTGAGCAGTGTATATATATATATATATTGTAGCGACATCAATTCATGGTTTTTCTCCTAAATGAACTGTGTAACACTTTAACTTACAGACCATGCCAAGGCTGCAGAAGACACTCTGATATCTGTCCAGAGTCATGTGCTTCTTAGTTTGGTCTAAGTGCTGCTAGCTTATCCAGCAGGTGACATCACGACTCGAGGAAGAAACTCAAGGATTCTGCAAAGACCTTTCCTATCTCTTTCTCAAATAAAGTTAATCTTTCCTGCCTCGTGAAAGACTTTTACAAATATAATCTGAATGTATAATCATACTGTTTGAATCATCATTATGTGAAATTTGAATCATCATAAAATATAATGAATGATGGAGAAAATGAATGTTGTTCCTGTTTTCATATCTTTAATTACACATTTAGGATTCATTCAAGTAATGCTAATCATCATCAGATAATCATTTACTAATAATAGTATTGTGTTTGAATGTTAATTCACACTCACATTAAGTTAATAAGTCACACCACATTAAGCTGAGTCATCCTTAAGTGTTGATGAAACTGGTGTCTGAGGTAACTTGGTAACGCCTACTCTAGATGTGTCCAAATTTGATTTGCTCAAATTCATAAACAATTAGAATAATAAAACCTCCGGCTCGGCCAGAACACTTCAGTTCCTAAAGGAGTTCCTAAAGCAGTTCCTGCAAGTCCTGACTAGGTCACCTCCTCTCAAAGGGGTGAGCCTAAGACAACAAGCTATGCTTCCTTGGTTTGGCCGGTCGGGGAAAAGCAACGCTTAATAATTAATAATAAAAGGAACCATCCTCTCTTTTTGATCGAGATCAACTATTTTTGTGAACTGCCTCTAAGCTAAACCAAATTCACCAGACGACGCAGTCACCGGAAGTGACCCTCGACCATCGGTTCGTATCAGGGCCTGCTACAGCTCTTCATACCTCAGAGGCCTCCTCACTGACACTCGTCAGCCACGACCTCTACTGACCCTTGAGTCACCGGGAGCTTCCGCACACAAGGTGAAGTAGCCCTGCACGCTGGTGTCAAATGGTCTTTATTAATTTGATAACTTATTAAACCATCCAGATTTGATTTAACCCAGACATCATAGGATCTAAGACACTTAATGCTGATTAGGCAACCTCATCTAGCTTGCACTACATCACCTCATTAATTGTCTCAGTATCTTGTTTACAACCATCATCCATAGTAATTGTCCTGTGTCATTGATTGAGAAATATAGTATTAAATTTATTTTTAACTATTTTCTTGACTCTCTGAATTATTCTGAAGTGTGTGGATTACCTACAGGTAAAAGAACCTAGATTAATGTTAAATTAACATTCAAAGATCATTAAGATTAATAATTCATATTTATATGAATTATTACATTTTATTGATCCATCTTTAAATATGTGGCAATAGCCCTCACGCTACAATATATATATATATAACTGGTACAAGCACAGACCCCTGGGGTACTCCACAAGTAGTGACGTATGAAGAGAATTTCTCATTTACATGAACAAACTGAAATCTGTCGTGTGTGAACTGAAATGTTGAATTGATAATGTACATTTGAGGAGTACATGTTAGAAAGTTACACAAAAATATTTTTTGCCATTTTTGTTTTGAGATATAAAACTTGTTTCAGATGGGCTATTTTGGCCTTGAAAAGTTTGGACATCCCTGGCTAAGGGCAAGCGCCAAAGTAAGATTCCAAAATAAAAAAAAAACATTGAAAGAGATCATTTAGTTTCATTCACAGTTGAATAACTTGTTTGAACTACAAAGTAGGTCATCAATCACATTTTGACAGGAAGTGTCGTAATTCATCTTGCTTAGTAGTGTTTCTAAACTAAAGCTTTATAATGTGTGTAATGTGTCATATTTAAATAAACTACACAATATATATAAAAACACTTTTATTTCACATAATCAATTTTTATCACCTCCAGTACAAGTCTTTAGGTTGTAAAGATAAAGATAAGTGATAATTCACCTGATAAGCATTTACATAATTTACATTTAAGCATCCATATAGAACATTTGTTTGTTGTGGCTTGTATGACATAATTTACCAGACAGATAATGGCATAAAAACTAAATCAAGGCTCTTACGGGATTCCGGGCAACTAGATGAAAACATAAAATTGACAGAAAATCTGAAAGTCTTGTTCATTTTGTAGAATCCAGCTGAACGGGAACACACAAAACTTTGAAGACTGTTTTATCTGACCAATTCATGTTGGGCAGATGACACTACTGCAAAAGACTTGTGACAGTTGTGCAAATTTTCTTGTAAATTCCTCCATGTTTATTTGCATTTTGATGATCAAACTCATCTCAAACACGTTTCTCACACTCCTGACTCATAAAACACCAAACGGACAGGTTCTAGAAACCCACAACAACTTTATTTTGAGAGAACGTTTGTGTACACTTTTTGAACAGGGGGCTCTGGGACTTGGGCAAGGATGCGAAGAACTTGTGAAAACATTTTGAGTTGTTTTGGAAACTCTCTTACAAACAGAAGTATGCATAAAATCTTGTCTGGTCATTTTTACATGTAAACATAATTAGCTGAATGCCAGGGCCGAGGATTCCCAACCAAAAATGACCTTGTAGAGAGATAACCAATGGTAGCTGACCAGGCTGCAATTCAGACTGTAGACATGAAGAAAGTTAATTTTGTTTCAAGCCGTACAGCACATTAGAGGTTTCCCCTTCCAACAGGAACCAGCTGAATGCTACTGAACCTCCACAGCATGACAGGACAGCAAAATGAGCAGGGGGAATTATAAAGCAGTGAGATAATCCTCTAAGGCTTTAAGAGTTTCATTGAAAGTTCATTTGGATCTAAAAACACAAATCTCTAACTAAACTAAAGGCTAATCTGGGGATTAATTAAAAACTCCTAACATGTTCTCAAAAGGCTCTCAGCCACTTAAATTACTGACATAAACAACTTTCTGGTTTTCAGATCAGATTGAGGTCATAAAAGATGTTTCCAGATTCTCACAGGCCATAAAAAATAGTGTCTGTAAAACGAAAACCGACAGTTTAGGATTTTTACCACCATCGTGTCCCAGTTTAGGTGACTGGTTTGCTGTCCATAACAGAGCTGTAGGGAATCTGGTGCTGGAGCAGAATTGATGTGACGTCATTCTGCTTGTGCCTGCATCTGTTTACAAAACGCCTCAAACTGCTGCTGTTCCAACTCAGTCATCACCTTATTTAGAGCATAAATCTGGGAGGAAGAGATAGAAGTAGGGTTACTAACACTCCTGAAGATTCATGATGCTGAAAAGAAGAAGGAGAGCTGTGATCACCTCTGCTCTCTGTCTCTGCTTGAGCTCCTGTTGTGCAGATTTCTGCTTGACCCGGTCCCCTCTGGTCGGGGTGGTGTTCAGCTTCGGTTTGTCCTTACGGCAGGCGGGTTCCATCCTAACGGGGTCCTAATCAGACAAGAACCAGGATTGGTCTAAAACAGCTAGAGAAACATTTTACACATGTACAGACAGAAAACTGACCACCGGCTAAAAGCTTCAGGCCAAATGTGACCAAATCAACTGAATCTGACAGATTTAAAGGGTGTTACATTATCAATATAATTAAAAATAACCCTTATTGTAATTTAACATATCGTGTTTCCACAACCAGACATTAAAAGTAAGATCAGCAACTCCAACTTTAGAATAATAGCGTTACTGTTTGCAGGAGCACAAGTTATTTGTCTCGTTTAATAAACAAACAAATAACTACACAAAAACACAGAAGACGTTGTTTTTAAACTCCAACACTCTGAGAGCATCGAACCTACCCACGCTGGTAACAAAAAACAGCGAAGTCAGAGTGAATTTCACAACCTACATGTAGTAGCCACTAGCTAGCTACAACGGTGTCACTGGTAAACAAATCCGTGTTCAGAACTGGAGCCGTGACTATCGGTTCCGGTGTTACGCTGAAATGTGTCCTCCGCCAAAAACTTTGGATAAGTCATTTCCGGGATACATTTTTTTATTATTATTTTTTCCAAATATACTTTATTTCAAGCAAAGGACATTACAAACAGCAAATATGCACACGGCCTAATAGGCAACATTATCAAAGGAGTGATAACAGTCACTTTCATCTTTGCTGACATTCAGGAGTATTGTGATCTAGTAAAGTAAAAAAACAAAAACAAATAAGACACATTAAATATAATAAATTTTGCAACTTTTTAGATTTTGCAAAAAGATCAATTTAAAGCAAGTGTGTCCAAACACTAGGAGGCGATAAAAGACTACAGAAAGAGACTGAACCTGTCGAGCCTCTACTGTTCTATTTGCATTTGGGTTTTCTGATGGTTGAAAATGTTTAATGTATTGTTTAAATTCATTTTCAAAATCAACAATGCATGGTTTAATGCCTCTAAATTTACATTTATGAATATAAAACTTGGTCATAACAATAATCAGATTGATTATATAGCTACATCTTATCTGACTGTACAGTTTTCTGTAAGGGCAAACAAAACATTCCTCCAAAATAAATGAAAGTCTTCTGCAGTTTGTTTCCAGATCAAATTACAAATTTGACCCCAGAAGGACTGGACAATGGCGCAATGTCGAAACCGATGGACAGACGTTTCAGGATGATCAGAGCAAGAACTGCAACTGACACTGAGATCCTTTTTGAAGTGTTTCTTGGTGAAAACTGTAGCTGGCTAAATGTTATGAAGTCATTTAAATTACATTTCTTTAACTTTATTAATTATCAAATATCGATTGGGAAGGAGCAGCCAGACCTTTTTCCAATGTATGTTGTCTACACATTTTCCCCAGTATGAAACACCATAAGGAGTTGCTACGACTTGCTGCTGAAATAAGACTCTAGTTGATTTATTATTATTTCTGGTATATTAGAAAAGCATATTTTGCCTGTGGCCGTACCTGATGGTGATAATAAAGATTACTGTTGAGGGTTTGGTTTGGGACGTGACCAAACAGCAGATTCCCAGTGATGTAACTTTACCGGTGATGCAACCAGAGCAGATTAGTCTGCAACACCAAGAGCAGCTAGCAAAGCAAGTGGGAGGAGTTCTGGATCTTAGTGGTCTCTAGAAGTTTTGACCTGCTTTCTGTGTATTGCAGCCGCTCAGCAGAGCTGTGTTTCACAAGCCCAAAGGTTTTCTGCTCTCTTACCAGCGGGACATGGCCAGAAAACCCACTGTGCTGAAGATTGTCCAGGCACAACCTACAGGAAGGAGACCCTGGGGCAGACCTCTGAATTTTCTGCAGATAAAACAAATTCTCTCTGGTCCAAAGACAAGTTTAAATGTCTTTAACTCTTTGGAATCCCCCAGCTGGAGAATGTCGCTGGGGATGGGGAGGTCTGGGCTTTCTTCCTGGGTCTGATACCTCCACAATTGAACTTTGAATAATCAGAGTAGGATGGATCGTCCTCATCATCAATTTGATTTAGAAAGCACCTCTGCACAGCTCGACGGCTGCCCATGTGCCTAAAGTGAACTACAGCACAGAACCAGATCAACAGAACAAATAAACACAAGATAAAAATCCATTTAAGCTGTGACGATAGTCACAAGTCGATGCCCACTAGACCAGAGAAGATGCTGCTGGCATGGCCCATCCTTAGTTGCTGAAAGAAAACCCTAAAAGAAAACAGGGACACCCTTGTTATTTTTCAACCCTTCTCTTTGTTTTGTAGCAGTAACCCAACGCTTTAGTGTGAACTCCTGTTCATCCAGCACTGATGTTAGCCTTTTTTTCCTGCTGGTGTTTCTTTCATTTCTGTCCCCCATATTTTTATTTTTTCAAAGGGGTTTTGAAGCATCTTGTGATTTTTATCTTTCAAGGCACTATTAAAAACGTCCTCCTCCTCAGGTGCTGCCAAGCAGACTAGTGATAATTAAAACACAAAACATTTGGAGAAACAAAATCTCCAATTTTCACTTTTGTTACTCTTACCTCCCTCAGGGCAGACTTAAACACGCATAAAATGAAAATCTCTTCTTTTTTGTTCTTTGATTTGAAGTAAAGCAGCAGGAGGTAGAGCTGCTGAATTTATTTAACTTCATTTAATTAACTGAATCTCCCTCTGGGATTATGAAACTATTTTTGAGTTGATAAGACATTTTTGCTTTTCTCCAACAAAACTGACCAGCAGATGTCACCCTTACCGTGCATTTGAGCTAACAGCGGTAACTATGAGGGTTATGAGTAGGAGAGAAGTCAGCTAAAGCTGCTCAGGGTGACTCTTTATTATGTTTCTCAGAGTAACGGTGAGGAGTCTGATGTGAAATGACAGAAAACCCAAGAGTCACAAAAAACGTGCTGCTGAAAAGCAGGTTCCCAGACAATAGACTGGTTTGTGCTAAAGCCCAAAGAAGACTGTAACACATGAAAGGTGCTGGGGTGAGATTGAAACACATTCAAATCCAACGTCCATTTAAAGCACATTAAAGAAATGTTGAAACAATTGAAGCATTGACTGTTTATGCTGCTGGGTTGTACGTTAGGTAGGGGTCTGCAACCTTTACAGTCCAAAAGGCTGTTTCTCTCCCCCAGTCCACAAGAATAAATCTTGTTTAGAGCCACAAGTGTTACAGGACCTTTGGATCATCATCAGCCTGTCTCATCCCACAAACAGGAAAACCAAAACACAGTGAGGGATGGTGATGAAACACCCAGAGCATGGAGCCGCCCACGCCTGCTGACTGTAGAAATTTAGCTTCATTATTTTTTTTGGTATTATTGTTTTGGATAAAATGATTCTAGGTGCATTACTGTATACATGGCACAAACTACACAGAGGCTTCCGGGGGAGCCCCGTGAGACAGCTGGGGGAGGGATTATGATTGCAGGACCCCTGAGCATGACAGTGCTGGCCAGCCCCCCATAAATTATTGCTTTATTAAGGTAAACATGTGTATTGTGATAAATCTACCTACATTTTCATTTTCAGGCTCTTTGTTTTGTTTTCTTGTTTTTTATGTGACTATTTTCCTGTCCTGTCTGTCCCTCTTCCTGCAGCTCCTCTCAATCCTCCAGAAAAACTGCTGCCTGCTTCCTACTTTTTCACTGTTAGCCGAGGTTGTTTGCACAACGGAACCAAGACGTGAGTCACCTTTGCACCAATGGAGGATTAGTGAAAACTCACACGGACTCAAGCTTAACTTTTAGAGCTTGGCATCAGACGAATAGTCCTTTCTATCGGAGATAACGCTCATCGTCTCTCAGCCAATGCTCTGCTTTTATTACCATTTACATCACAGGTCAAAGGGTAACAGCATACATCACTTCCGTTCTCCTGACCCATAACAAGAACAAAACTATTATACACATGTAGTTCTATGAAAGCTATATATAAATAGAATAGAATAGAATAGAATATACTTTATTGATCCCACAGTGGGGAAATTCACTTGTCACAGCAGCACCATCACTCAAAAGGTAATTAGAAGAAGATAAAAACAAGGATACATGTATATACACATAGGCAGTAATCTAGTATTGTAATCTTAGATCACTAAAAAACCACAAATAAAGATAAAAACAAACTTGGTACCAACACTATGCAGCATACTGTAAGAGACACAGACAACAATGTGAATCCGGTATTGCACAAGTATAGAACACATACTGAATATTGCATTGGTGTTATTGTGTACCAGGATGATACCAGTACAGCTTAAACTGAGGAGTTCTACACTCTTACAGCAGAGGGGATGAAAGATCTGCAATAGCGCTCAGTTTTACATCTGGGATGTCTCAGTCTACCTCTGGAGGAGCTGTCCATGATCTCCACAGTGGAGTGCAGTTGGTAGGAGGGGTTTCTTAAGATGGAGGTCATCTTCCCCAGCATCCTCCTTTCACACGTCTCCTCAACAGAATCCAGCGGGCAGCCCAGAACCGAGCTAGCTTTGGTAGCTAGCTTGTTCAGTCTCTTCCTGTCTCGGTCAGAGCTGCCTACACCCCAGCAGACCACAGCAGAATGAATAACAGAGCCAACAACAGAGTGATAAAAGGATTTCAGCAGCTGGGAGTTAACTCTGAAGGACCTCAGCCTCCTCATGAGATGGAGGCGGCTTTGGCCCTTCTTATACAGAGCATCTGTGTTGTGGGACCAGTTCAGTTTACTGTTGAGGTGAACACCCAGGTACTTAAAGGTGTCCACCACCTCCATGTCTGCTCCCTGGATGTTTACTGGTGAGTGAGGAGGAGTGTTTCTCTGGAAGTCAATCACCATTTCCTTTGTTTTACTGGTGTTCAAGCGAAGGTGGTTACGCTCACACCAGTCCACAAAGTCCATGATGACTGACCTGTACTCCTGGTCGTCCCCCTCAGACACACAGCCGACGATGGCCGAGTCATCAGAGAACTTCTGGAGGTGACAGCTGCTGGTGTTGTAGGTGACGTCCGAGGTGTAGAAGGTGAAGAGAAAGGGTGAGAGCACTGTACCCTGCGGAGCTCCAGTACTGCACACAACCACCTCAGACGTACAGTTGTGCAGCCTCACGTATTGTGGCCTGTTGGTGAGGTAGAACAAAACTATTATACACATGTAGTTCTATGAAAGAGATATATATATAAAGACATAGAGCTTAACATTCACCTCATGAGTTGCTTTTGAACTAAGCAGATCAAAGGGATCTACCGACTGCAAAACAGCAGAGTGCGCGCTGCGCGGCTGCGCCAGTGAGGTGAAGTCACCGGAGCACGGATAAAAGACAGAAAGTACCAGAAAATATGAGCAGACATGAATGATCACGTGTTAATTATATTTTTTGGTGGCTCCACTTTGAGAATGTTCCTGTGGCCGTGCGCAGGACGCAGCTGCCTGGAGCGCATCAACAATCAGCGATCTCCATCCTCTCCGCTCAAAAGAATCCCCGCTACACTGAGAGTCCATAAATAATGTAATATAGGTAGAAACAGGATCTTTCTTCGGGCTCCCCCTGCGTGCGTCAGGTGAGGGCTTCTAGGGGAGCTCGTCACCCTTTCATGGGAGCTCACCTTAGCTCCCCCGTAATTCAAACCCTGATTGTATACGTATATTATTCTATGTTGGATTACATCGACTCCAGGAGGAGTAGCTGTAAAAGCTGCAGCTAATGGGATCTAAATAAATAAATGGAAATGTCCTGAATTATACCAAAGGACAATACAGGTAATAAAGAAAAAAACTTGATAATGTTAGGAAGAAAGACAGGAGAAGGCAGAGATACAGATACAGGTCTGCAGAGCAGTGTGGGGGACCTGAGAGGGGAGAAATGAGGTGAAGGGGGACAGACCAAGGAGACGGCACTGGCACAAGTGTGTGTTAGAAGCCTTGTTCTTCCAAATTAAACTCCCTCTCCAGGGGGAAGTGCAGCTCTGACTGCTCCTTTACACTCGTGGGCCTGAATACACAAACTTACCACAACCCCCTTACCCAAACCACCAGGCCCTTGCCAAGATAGACACACACACACACACACACACACACACACACACACACACACACACACACACACACACACACACACACACACACACACACACACACACACACACACACACACACACACATCCCTGTAGACCTGTACATTTTCATACACATACAGTCTTTCAGGAATAAAAATAAATGACTATGGTGACTGGGCCTAAAATAACTCAGGGCCACACAAACATACACTTATTGTACACACACAGTTTAGAAAGGCATCAACACACACTCCTTGTTTCTCTCTGCTCACCTAAACCCCAGCAGACTTGGAAGTGCCAAAGACAACATCAGACAGCAACCAGAAAAGACGCAGTGAAGATGTGAAGATGTGACAAGCAGAGGTCAGGTCAGACACACCGACTAACCACAACACACACGCTGACCCCTGTCAGTGTAACCTTCCATGTTGTAATTCAGGAGAGGTTTTCAGACTTCATGCCTTCTCTACCCATTTGCAGCACTTTTAGCAGGTACAACAAACACACGACTGATACAGCCGAGGAGCCGCAGAGATGAAAACCTACAGCTGTGGCCCACAGTGTAGAGAACTACCCAAGTGTTGGCTTCACAGGTTTCTGCTCTTTCAAACCTTTCCTTTCAGGTGTTTCCATGGTTACTGAAGCAGTTTTACAGCATGTCAGAAGCTTCAAAGGCTTTTATTGACATGAAGCTGACCCAAAGAGTCCACATCTCCAGTGTTGGTCCTTCTAGACCAGGGGTAGGCAACCCTGGTCCTGGAGGGACGCTATCCAGCATGTTTTAGTTGTTTCCTTGCTCCAATGCACCTGATTCAGTGGTTGAATCACCTGTGCAGCAGCTCAAGCCTGTTAAAGTCAGGTCCTGTGATTATTAATCTGTAAGCACTTGCTGACCCTGCAGGTTGTTATTACCTCCAACAACAATAACCTTCAATACACTAGTCTAGTGGAGATATGTAACAGTCAATTATTTCACTAACACAGACCGCAGGGGGCTAGAGTTGTGTTTTAGCTGAACCTCGAGGCATGAGGTTGTTATTACTGGTCTGTATTTCCCACACACACATTTAGAAATCTTGGTCTAATTACCATCTCACTGCATGTACACACCTCTCTTACACCTTGGCAGTGAATGGAGCAGGCACGGGAAGGAGCTCAGAGCAGTGTGGGGTGAGGCTGATGAGGGTGATGGAAGGGCTGTGGGAGGAGGACAGGGGAGAACAGTGGGTCCTTTAAGTCCACACAGGGAGACAGTGGGGTCAGTGTGTTTGGTCTGGCCAGATTTCACCCATCTCTCCTTCTCTCTCTCACTTTCTCGCTCTCTGTCCCAGGAGCTGCTTCTCATTAAGCCTATTTGTTTTGGCTTACTCACAGTGGTACTTAGCAGCAACACGCTTACCTATGTATGCATGTGTGCTCATGTGCATGAGTCCCACACACACACACCGCTCTTGTTTTTTTTGTTGTTGTTGCTTTTTTAGGTAGTGTCAAGGTGCCACTTAGCAGAGCCTCTAAACACTGAATCAGCCAAACACACCAGCGTGTTTACTTTAACCAAGCTTGGACTCATTCAGGCACATAAACACGCACAGATGCAGCTATAAACATGCACGACCAAGAAATTAATGCTATTCTCATTATATAGGCTTATCCTCACTTACTTAGTAAAACAGGCATGTCTGTTCTTTTATTCCTTAAACTGTCACCTTACCATAGTGGAGGCGTTTCTGTGCCCTATAATGTCTGGGGCACTTTGCACATTGACCCTGGTAGGGTTCCCAGGGTAAACTGGGTGAAGGGCAAAACAAAGGTTGGTTCTGACGTGGCTGACTGGAGTCAGCTTTTTGTTAGGCCCCAGACTTGGTATGCTGGGGTAGCTTACCTGTGCCTTTGGTTAGGGGAATACATCCTGACTGATGTTTGTGCTGATGGGCCAAATAGCAGCTCAGAGTACCCACTCTTTTTGGAGGCCCTAGCATGAGAAGTAGAAGATGCTCCAACTGGGGAGTCCGTGGTCATGCCAGGAAGACTTTGTTGTTCATGGGGACGATGTCAGGGAGGGAAACGCCACTTATGGATTAGCCAACACTGTTGATGTGGCTGTTTCTCCTAATAATGCCTGTTACAGCCCTTGGCTGTTTGTGTTTATATATTTTAATCTTCTCCTCTGGTTTCCCTCCGTTCCTGTGTGTGTGTGTGTGCGTGTGTGTGTGTGTGTGTGTGTGTGAGAGAGAGAGAGAGAGAGAGGCAAGCAACACCTGGCTCCTCTCCCACTGATTGACTCCACCTCAGCTGTCCCTGGTTGTAATCAGGCTGGCTCTGCCATAGGAAGCCAGCCTGTCTTCAGTTCAGGGGAGCAGCAGGGCAGAAAGGTTCTCTGTACTGTTGTCTCCCCAGTGGCATTTTGGTTCAAGCTTTTGTATGTTTTGTTCTTATGGTTTTGAGTTAAATATCAACTTGTCTCTGCTTTGTTTTTATTTCCCTTTTAGAAGAAGACAAGGGTCTTAAGGGAATCCACTTTTGGAGGGTTTTTAGAAACCGGAGTAAGGTTAAGTTAACCAAGACCGTTTGGGATTTGTGCAGGTCTCTAGACTGAAGTGGCTCATTTAGCAGAGACTCGGTGTAAATTGGTTCGGATTATAGTTTTGCCACCGGTTTGGTTTAGTGATCTTTAGTGATGTGCCAATGAAGCCTCATGAAGCGCTTCGAAGCATTCTCTAATGTGCCGATACATGATTCAAGGCCTCAAACACATAGCTGTGGCGCCATCTAGTGGTTCTCGGTCATATTACAACAAAATAAAATGCTTCACACACTAGCCCTTTTTATAAGACACACCATGCCGGCAAATCAGCGCAATATTACCGCAACGTGTTTCTTATGAACGCGCCATGGCGGCATCAAGTTCCGGGAATTTTGCGGCATTTGTGCCGCCACGCTTGGTAGTAATATTGCGGTAATATTGCGGCTTCGCCGGTCTTATAAACGCACATTAAGCGTTGGCGCAACAGAGGGAGGTGTGATGAATTAATGCTGAGCTCCGGCCGGGAACTTTATTAAAAATGAAAGTAAACACGCGCTTAAGTTTCACTTTTGTGAACAGAATCAGCTGAGATGATCATTTGGAGCGATGCGGTGCTCCGGGAGCTTCTCTCCGTTAGATCTGCAGCTCAGATCATCTGACAGCTCACAGGGATGGTGGAGGACACACACCTGTAGCTGGTTGTTAAAATAAAAACTTAAGGAGCGCTGCTTTGATCGCAATAAAAAGCAAGTTATGTCCAAAATACACGGAAGTCCGCGACAGTGCAGAGACCGCCCCCATACCTCCTTTTTGCCGCCATCGCGAAATCTTTTATAAAACGGACATGATTGCGCAACATTACCGCCACCGTCTGAGCTCTTATAAACGACCTAACACTCCCTGATGCCGCATCGGTGTTGCGGAAAATCGGCGGCATTGTTTTATAAAAGAGGCTACTGTGTGAGGATGTCACTGCAGGCAAAAGTGCATCAAATCTGATGTCTCGTGAGTTTGAACAGTCTGAACAGCACAGATCTTTTTTCTAATCCAACCCAGGTCACTTTCATTTGTGGTACTTATTCTGATGTATATCTTATGTTTTTGAAAGCGACTGCAGTCTAAAGGGTCATGTCGCATTAAATCCACCTCCTACGTCACTGATCAGCGGAGGGGAGTGTGGTGTGTTGACGTTGAGGAGGAGCACTGACAGAGGGATTCAGAGCTCCGTCTGGAGATCCCGTCTAGTTGTGGGTTATCCAGGAGGAGCAGCGGAGGAGAATTAATGCAGGACGCAGCGTTAACAGAGAGTGGAGGCAGCGTTGTTAACGGAGAGTTAGAGGCAGCGTTGTTAACGGAGAGTTAGAGGCAGCGTTGTTAACGGAGAGTGGAGGCAGCGTTGTTAACGGAGAGTGGAGGCAGCGTTGTTAACGGAGGAGAGTTAACAAGGAGGCAGCGTTGTTAACGGAGAGTGGAGGCAGCGTTGTTAACGGAGAGTGGAGGCAGCGTTGTTAACGGAGAGTTAGAGGCAGCGTTGTTAACGGAGAGTGGAGGCAGCGTTGTTAACGGAGGAGAGTAACAAGGAGGCAGCGTTGTTAACGGAGAGTGGAGGCAGCGTTGTTAACGGAGGAGAGTTAACAAGGAGGCAGCGTTGTTAACGGAGAGTGGAGGCAGCGTTGTTAACGGAGAGTGGAGGCAGCGTTGTTAACGGAGGAGAGTTAACAAGGAGGCAGCGTTGTTAACGGAGAGTGGAGGCAGGGGAGTTAACAAGGAGGCAGCGTTGTTAACGGAGAGTGGAGGCAGCGTTGTTAACGGAGAGTGGAGGCAGCGTTGTTAACGGAGGAGAGTTAACAAGGAGGCAGCGTTGTTAACGGAGAGTGGAGGCAGCGTTGTTAACGGAGGAGAGTTAACAAGGAGGCAGCGGTCCAGCTGAATGTCTCGGCCAAACAGCATGTCCACCCAAACGTCCACGAAAAAGGCTTTTGACCAGAGGTGAGTGGAATATAAAAAGTAGGGACACAAATGATAACCTGACAGTTAATAAACTACCTTGAGAAAATGTTACTTGAGCACTGTGAGTAATGAACTTATTTTTATATTACTCATGAAGGAGCCGTGATTGGAATAATGGCGTTTAAAACAACAGCGCTGCTAGCGGGGGTTAGTTTTTACTTTCACTTTCATTAGAGCTAGCGCTTCAGTTCTGGTGATCGATAATTAGCAGGGTCACCATCAAGAAAAGCTCTCTGGTATGTTTTTTTTTGTCAAAACAATTTCCTCCATTTTATGCCTTCATATCGATGTCAAAACGCTCTGAAACTGTATATTTTCTATTGTTAATGCGGCTTATCAGTATGGCCCTTCCCAGAAGCCTTTGCGTGGTGACGTCAACTGTAGAATACCCTATTGCAAAGCGTTCGGAAAGCATCATACATCATGTGTCACGTGACCTGAATCGCGCTCCAGCAGCTCCCTAGCCTGGCAAGCCATCCTATATATGTGTATATATATAAAACTGCAAAACAAACTCTGCAAAGCAAGAATTTGGTCTAGTTCACTAGGCTAGCAGCTCCCAGCTCCGTAACCAAAGACTGCATATATAAGAACACATTGCTTCAGTTTGACACTCCACAGCAACCTCCGCAGTCTCTGGAGCTGGGAGTGAAACATGACAGCCATCATAATAAACGTGTTGTCAAACCTGTATTGTAGTTTATGCATATGTTCACATAACATGAAGCTGATGTTTCAGTCAAGGAAATAATTTTGTTTTCAAAAGTGTGGACTTACACAAATTACATTGGGTGGGGTGTTAGTGATCCACATCTTACACTTATTTTTGGAATGCAAAAGATGACAGCTGTTTTTTTCCACAAGCTCAATAAATTGAGACACATGAACCAAACAAAACAACCCACAAATCACCGTGAGGTTCGGCAGCTTTTATTTTGAATGTGACACAGAAAACAAACCAGTCACGTGATTCAGGCAAAACGAAGCTTCGTTTGTCATCAGTCACGTGGTTTTTGGCGAAATGAAGCAAGCCTCGGAGCGTATTTAAGTTTAACAGTCTCACTAGAACAGGGGCGGATTTTGCCTTAAAGAAGTTCCGGGGCTTAGCCCAGAGGAGTGATAGGTTTTATTAGTTTGTGCAAAACAATTTTTATTTGTAAATGTTTAGAGGAGACGTGCATCAGCCAGCATGTCCGACGAGTTTAAGTTTTTTGTCAGACAATATTAAAATACGTCTGTAGTTTTCCAACTGTCCAACATGTTTTCACAAACACTGTCTATAGTTCTTCCCCATTGTTCTGTAATAAAGTCTGTATAAAAAACACTGAATCATTGCAAACCCAAGTACGTCTACCTAAGTAATCATCTTGCACAGAAACAACACATACATTCAGCTTCAACTATAAACTGCTTCTTTTGGACGTTTGTCTGGTTGTGCAAAAACTCTGTGAAGCTATTTTATTTTATCATCCATCCATCCATCCATTGTCTGTACCTGCTTATCCACGCAGGGTCACGGGGGGCTGGTGCCTAGCTCCAACACAGAGACACACAGGACAAACAACCAAGCACACACACACTCACACCTAAGGACAATTTAGAGAGACCAATCAACCTGACAGTCATATTTTTGGACTATGCGAGGAAGCCAGAGTACCGGGAGAGAACCCACACGTGCACAGGGAGAACATGCAAACTCCATGCAAATACTCCAGGCTGGGATGCAAGGCAGCAGCGCTAACCACTGCAGCACTGTGCAGCCCTATTTTATTTTTTACAAACCAAATATTAAACCACTGAGTACATCTGACTATTCTGAAAAACATTAGAAACTTTGCTGCATTGAGCTGAAATTCTCAACAGTAAAATGATAATATTTAAATTTTTTTCTATGCACTGAACAGTTGAGAGTAGCATCGTTACTATGGGCTGTCCTCTTTCAAAACTGATACTCAGAGGTTGCAGAAGTTTTTTTTTATAAAACAAGGATCAAAAGCTTTTAAAGGCAGTTATTTAGCATGACTGGTTATGCAAAGACGATCATTGTTTGGTGTGTATTTGCATTTAAAAGAAAACGTCACACATTGAGTTAAATGTAGATTGATATTAATAAAACAATGTTCTGGGCTTGAAACTCTGACCCATTAAAATGACTTCTGGTCCATCAAGGTAAATGTTGATGGTGACACTAAAACTGCCTGAACTGGTCACACGTTACTGCTGCTCTCTTGTGTGGACCTGCTGGTGACGTTTCCGGCTCCCTGAGGTAGTAAAGCATTTCCCACACTGGTCACAGGGAAATGGCTTCTCTCCGGTGTGGATCCGCTGGTGTTTTTTCAGACTCCCTGAGGTGGTAAAGCTTTTCCCACACTGGTCACAGGGAAATGGCTTCTCTCCTGTGTGGATCCACTGGTGAGTTTTCAGACTCTCTGAGGTGGTAAAGCATTTCTCACACTGGTCACAGGGAAATGGCTTCTCTCCGGTGTGGATCCGATGGTGTTCTTTCAGACTCCCTGACCGACTAAAGCTTTTCCCACACTGGTCACAGGGAAATGGCTTCTCTCCGGTGTGGATCCGATGGTGTTCTTTCAGACTCCATGAGGTGGTAAAGCTTTTCCCACACTGGTCACAGGGAAATGGCTTCTCTCCGGTGTGGACACGTTGGTGACGCTTTAACTTTGATGGTAAATCAAAGGTCTTGTCACAATGGTCACAGCAGTAACGCTTCTTGGTCTTGTCGGTAGGCTGAAATAAAGAAAAAGTAAACAAAAAACTTTTAATACAAGTGCTTCCATAAATGTTCTCTCACAAACTGATGTTTACTTTTGGAAAACTATAAGCAGATAAACAAAGTTCTATCATTATACATTTACATAATAGTTGTGTACCAGACACAACATTTATAAGTACAACTTTCTATAACAGATTACACTTTTGTCAAATGCTTCAGATGTTTCCTAGCTTCAGAGTTCATGTTTATGCATTTGGCAAATGTGTTTATCTAAAGCAACACTTTTGACCAAAATCTCAGCTCTACAAGTGAAATCAACCCACCTCTTCCAGTGATGACATTTTCCTATCGGTGACGCTTCACTCCTCTCCTCGATCCAGGAATCCCCTCTGGAATATTCAAAAGAACACAACATATCTGAGGAAATGCTGTGGAAATTAGCTATTAAAAGATGCAGCTATGTTTAACTAATTCTGGTGAAGACATGACAGGCAACTATGCAAACAGTACTTTTATAATAATTAAAATGTATTGATTTCCATTTAAAGATCTCCCTGGCAGCCATAACCTTTATTATTAATATGATTCTGCTGCATTCATGCACTAATAGCAAAGAGTTTGATGACAAAACTGCTCAAATCCAAAGTTTCCAAAAATCAAAGTTTCAAAAAGCTACTGCAGAGGGACAGAGGAGCATAAAACCTTCCAAAAAGTGACAAAAGCTTTATTTTTCTTACCGTTTCTGTGAAGATGCTGAGCTGTCCTCTGGAGGTTGAAAATGTCCTCTAACAAGTCACAGAATCAGAAGGGATTTAAAAAGTGCAGCATTGTTTTCATGATAACCATGGAGACGCTAGCTGAAAAATTCCAGAATCGATATTAAAATTAAACAAATCAATAATTCTATCAGAATCTTTCAGAAACTTTCAACTTTGACTTTGTTTCAGTAAAAAAGAAAAACCAATGACAAGGTGGAATTTGTTGTGTTTTTGTACCTCAAACAGATTTGAACAAACACAGAATTATTTGTTTTAAATCCTGAAGTGTTAAAACATACAACTGGACGTGTGTGTGTGTACATACAAGCATTTTTTTTACACTTGTAACAGTAACATTTAGATTCGGGGCTTTTCGGAAAACATCCAGGGCTTGAGCCCAAGTAGCCACCCCCTAACCCCGCCCCTGCACCAGAATATGCCTTTTTTTAGACATTGAATTTTTGACACTGAAATTTTATTCTGTGAAATTATGTATTTGAATTTTTTTTACTCAAAATACACCAGCAAAAATTTCATCTGCAAAAATTCATCTGCAGATTTTCAACGTTAAAAATTCAACTACATTTCAATGTAAAAAATTCATCAACTAAAATTCATCTGCAGATTTTCATCTTTAGAAATTCAACTACATTATTTCAATGTAAAAAATTCATCAGCTGGAATTCATCTGCAAATTTTCAACGTCAAATTTTCAACAGCAGAAATGGGGTGACCTCCTGGTGACCCAGGCCAAAGCAATCGTTTGTCAATCCAGTCGATTGGCTTTTAGCCAATCAAATCACGCCCATTTGATCACATGACACCGATTGCTTACCCCATAGACATTGATTATTAGACAATTATTATGTCTATGGCTTACCCGAGGACCCTCTGCAGCCGCCATCTTAAATCTGGCGTGCTATCAGCTAACATAACAGCAGCAGTTAACAGGATACCTGAGCTCTGTGCAGCTTATTCTTGTTCTAACTGGCGGACTATTGAGACCAGAGCTCGGGGGATAACTTTTCACAAGTAAGTTTGAGCTTTTTTGTTGTTTGTATTTTGTAAATATAACTGCTGTAGTGTACACCAGCAGCAACTCCTAGTTAGCTAGCTACATGTTTACTGCTGGTGCTCCCCTGACAGTGAAGGCTAAATGAGACTTTATTAATACATTTATTCCAAAACACTGACTTAGGTTACAGCTGACACGAGAATGCTGCTGTAGAAATCAAACACGTCTTCCTGCTATCAGATAAATCTCATGTCTCAGACTGGAGAATAGTTAGCTAACAAGCTAACATGCTAGAGGACTTATATGAACTTATTTCTGGTTCTACCCTTTGGAGCTTTGGTTCATTATCAATTAAAATGCAATTATTAAGGTTAAAGAAATGTTCTAATACATTTTAAGGAAGAAGTAAACAAAAGAGTAGGAATAACACAAGAGGAATTAAGAAAATAGCATTGACCTCCTTTGTACAATATTGTGTAGACTCTAATCTGCAAATCTCTCGTTTTTGTTTTGAAGGTTTCCCACAAAAGATGTGAGGAAGAAGTGTGAGGCTTCCTGCAGCTGATTTATTATGATTGGAACTGGGCTGTGTCAGACTGAGACTCAGAGATGGAGTTTGTTTCATCTTCAGCTTCCTGGTTCTCCGTCAAAGAGTAAGTGTATCATGAGGCCATCAGCATTCATACATGTACATATCCTTTTATCAATCACAAGGCAGAGTGTAATGCTTATCCCCCCACATACCTTGTCTTTGTCATGGCTCAAAAATTAATTTATTTTAATAAATTTAAGGGTCATATCTAGGTGCCCCAGAGGGCCACTGATTTCAACTGAGAATCACAATTGTGTACCATAATCAGTATATATTTTTTTTCAATAATTTTTATACTGGTGAATCCATAAACCATCTCCTCATTGCATTTTTCTGACTATGTCTTAGAGATGACAGCCGTCGATTGAGCCAGTCCAGCTATCCCTGTAGATGGATGATGCAGTGGACAGTGAGAGGAAGCATCCCAAAGCACTCTCTGCAGACCGCCCTGTATGATGCTCCACATCCAGCCACGGGTCTCAGCTCCAACACTTCATCTACATCTGGGATCCATGTTCAGCAGATCCAGCTACACTGCCAAAGACTTCCTGCTCACTCAGTTTAACTAAACAGTCCAGGAAGTCACTCAGGTTAATCCTGCTTTAACTGCAAATACTTGTTACAATACAGTTTTTATCTTTAAAGGATTTTTC
Source organism: Aphyosemion australe (assembly GCA_006937985.1). NCBI lineage: Eukaryota > Metazoa > Chordata > Actinopteri > Cyprinodontiformes > Nothobranchiidae > Aphyosemion > Aphyosemion australe. The sequence continues at coordinate 282,108 of SSNS01000247.1, read as the reverse complement.
TGTCTTGCAGCGTTGTTCCCTTATCATTCATTTACCATTTTCTGTTATTTGTTAACCTGAATAAAACGGTTAAAACGATCAAAAATGAGTTATCAATTAATATGAATTTTAATACATTTATTCAAATAATGTGACCAAATACAAACAAATAACGTTAACCACAACAAAAAATCTAAAATTATTCCTCAATCATTTTTTTCCATCAAAGCTAAAAATGTATCCATCCTCTGTTCACGCCGCTGCTTCTCTCTGTTGTCTCTTGTCTTCCCTGATGAGGTCAAGGAGCTTGTGTGGAGAATTTTTTAAAATAGTAATTGAAAGCTTTACATGAGTTAAAACACCTGAAAGAGGACTGCTTTGTAAAACCTTTATCTGGAGCTCCCCATCTGCAGTTAGAGGTGAGTTTGGCCATGTGGTTCTGCCTTCTCTTCAGGGGAGGAGTGCACCAGCTGGTCGCACGCCTGGGCGTAACCTTAAGTCCGACGTAGATTTGAAAGTTACGCCCAGCTTGAGTGCACCACTTGGGCGTAAGCCCTTCAGCCGCTATGCCCAGGCATAAATTTTGTGCCTGGTCTACACCAGACGTAAGTTGAAAGTTCTAGCCTTGAATTTTTGTATGATCGTCTAACAGTTTATATGTGCAGACGGAGGAGCTAACCTGGCACAGCTGAGACGAGGATGCAGCTGATTAATTTGTTCTTAAAGCATTGATGAAAGAGGCTATCTTCATTGTTTAAGTGATATTTTATTCATTACATAACAGAACATTGTGTGTCTATAATAATAACCCATATGAGTCATTTAGTTGACCTATTCCGATCATTTTCCTGGATGCAGCGTTCTCACGCTGAGGAAGTGCTGCGCACACGGCATGACACGCTGTAGCTGTCCATCTGACGGTGGAGTGTAATTTCTAATTTTAATTTTTCTTTTTCAAGCTCCAGTTTTTCCTGTACAGTCTTTAACTTTGATGTTTCCACCTCCACTCTGGATCTCTATTTCCAGCAGGATTTTCTGAAGCTCATCCTGGTCTCTGAGAAGAACACGAACTTTTTCACTCATGTGGAACTGTCCTCCGGAGGCTCCGGTCTCTCATTTGAATTTAAATGTTTAATATTGTTAATAAAATGAAGATGTAAGGATTATTTGGAGCTTCTTCATGAATGACCTGCCATTGGTGTTTTGAGCTGTCCTTTCCTCAGCCCAGCGCTTTTTTATCTGGTGATGTCCGGCGCTGAACAACGCTGCGGTCACAAAAGCTAGCCTGGTCTGCCAGACTCGCCCTCTGTATTCTACACAGAGAACTAGTCTGGTAACACTCCCATTGAAATGACCCGCCCCCTGGGAGTTCTCACTGAGCCAATCAGCGCTGAGCAGCGAACGTCACACACAGCAAAGTTTAGTTTCTCATAAACAACGAAAATGGCGTCTGAAGCCAGAACCAGAACCTTCTACTGAGGAAGGTCCTTACCCAGCTAAAAAACACATATCATGGTGTCACCTTTACTTGCGCTTATGGAGCAACAAGTAAAAAATGCCGGAAAGCTGGGGTTAACTGCAGTGCAGCTCGGCGTGAACAGTGAGAGGGAGATTCTTAGCAGCGCTCCTTTGACGCCATCTTTGACTACAGCTAAAAACTACAGCGTCACACGATAAGTCGTCATTTCTGCCTTTTTTCGGATTGGTTATTTTTGAGCTGGCTAGTCCCGCCCCTACACAAAAGCCTGACTTAAGGACTGAGTATCTAAGTCAGACGTAAGGACTGGAGTTAGTACCGAATGAACCAACTCAGATTAGGACCTGTCGTAGCTGCGCCTGGGCGTATCGTGCGCGTTCACGTCTGACTTAGCTAAGTCAGACATAGGAGTTAAGACTGGCTTAAGTTACGACCACCTGGTGCACTCCCCTCCAGAACCACAGACTTAACCAATAACATCAAGTCTGACAGCCGTGACATCCAACATGAGAGATACACATCTGTGTTTAGCCTGGTCTTTCTGGCATAATCTTGTTCAGGCCAGGCTTGTCATCCACCAATCACAGCCTCCTGTAAAAGAATAGAAACATATTTAACCTTTGCATCAGCATTTTCCAAAAGTTGAATTTGACAACATTTATACTTGCTTTGTATTGTGTGTGGAGTGGGAGGGGCACATGTAGAGTCTCTCTGAGGTATCTGTGTGCGTTAGGACCATAGAAATGATGGGTGGGGAGAACTTCCTGTAGTTCTTTGTGTATTTATGGTGCTGCTTTGCCATAAAGTCCATCTGAAGATCTGAAATTGTAAGAGCAAATGTTAATAATTCCTCTTCATTATAAAAATAATCTGAAGGGGTTGAGTGATGTTTCACTTCACACACATCCCTTTGACACCACTAGAGTTTTGCCCACATTCTTATAGTAGCAGCTGTGTGTGCGTGTGTGTGTGGCCATTATGATATGATGTTTAAATACTCACATCATCAGGCTGAGGTTAGAGTCTCTGGGAATCTTGGGAGGTCACAGACAGGCTCTCTTCAGCTCTTCTGGATGTAGTTCTGCACTTTTCTGGTTAAAACAAACAAGCATAATGTTTGACAATAATATACTGTTTATAGTACACACCTGTGGTTCTCAGTTTACATCAGGGGGCCTCTGGTGCTGTGAAAACTCTGGGGCACCTAGACATAATTCTTAGGACGTTTATTAAAATAAATTAATTTTTGACAAATATTATCAAGACAAGGTATGTGGGGGGATAAGTATTACACTCTGCCTTGTGATTGATAAAAGGATATGTACGTTTATGAATGCTGATGGCCTTATGATACACTTACTGTTTGAAGGAGAACCAGGAAGCTGAAGATGAAACAAACTCCATCTGACACAGTCCAGTTCTAATCATAATACATCAGCTGCAGGAAGCCTCACACTTCTTCCTCACATCTTTTGTGGATAAACCTAGAAAACAAAAACATGCAATTTGCAGATTAGTGTCTACCAATATTGTACAAAAGAGGTCAATGCTATTTTCTTAATTCCTCTTGTGTTGTTCCTACTCTTCTGTTTAGTGTTTACTTCTTCTTTAAGATTTCTTCTTTAAGATTTCTTAGAACCTTTCTTTAACCTAAAATCTGCATTTCTATTGATAATGAACTAAAACTCCTTAAAGGGTAAAACCAGAAAAAAGTTCTGCACAGCAAAACTCTTCAGCATGTTAGCTAACTATTCTCCAGTCAGAGGGGAGGGTCTGAGACACGAGCTATCTGATACCAGGAAGATTTGTTTGATTTCTACAGCAGCATTCTTGTGTCAGCTGTAACCTAAGTCAGTGTTTTGGAATAAATGATTAATAGTCTCATTTAGCCTTCACTGTCAGGGGAGCACCAGCAGTAAACATGTAGCTAACGTTAGCTAACCAGAAAGTGTTGCTGGTGGACACAAATATAGTACAACAAAGTTAGATTTACAAAATACAAACAACAAAAATGCTCGAACTTACTTGTGAAAAGTTATCCCCCGAGCCATGGTCTCAATAGTCCGCCGATTAGAGCAAGAATAAACCGCAAATAGCTCAGGCTGCTGTTATGGTTCGTGTCTGCCGGAAGCCCGACCGATCTAAGATGGCGGCCGCATTTCCTGCGCCCGAGCGGCCAATAGGGGGTCTATCAATTATTATGTCTATGGTTTGTGCTTTTTAAAAAATCTTTATTAACAGCTTTCAAACAAACAAACAATTAGCCTTTCGCCGGCCCCGCCCCCAGAAGGGCTATTGTCCAATCACACATCATAGCAACCGTTACTATCCGACAACTCCAAACAAAATGATGAAGCTAAGCCTAATTTATAGCATTAGCCTCGATAGTAGTCGTGTCTCCTTCGTTTCCCTTCAGAACCTCCTCATCAAGCTCAACCAGCAACAGCCAAGCATGAGTGCTCCCCCCGCCCGCGGCTGGGTGGAGGTCCGCCTCCCAGACTATCCAAGACCCTTTTAGATAAGACACACCGTGCCGACAAATCAGCGTAATATTACCTCAACCGCGTGTCTTATAAACGCACATTAAGCCTTGGCGCAACAGCGGGTGGTGTCATGATCACGTGATGAATTAATGCCGAGCTCCGGCCGGGAACTATATTGAAAATAAAAGTAAACACGGGCTTTAGTTTCTTTTTGTTAACAGAATCAGCTGAGATGATCAACTGGAGCGATACAGAGCACTGGGAGCTTTTAGAGCTGCCTGCAGCTCAAATCATCTGACAGCTGACAGACATCTGACAGCACACAGGGACACCGCATCACCTCCACCGCTCACCGATCCACGCGTCCCCAGACTCCGCCTTCTTCTGAAACTCCAAACTCCTTGTTCCCTGCTACGCTTCGCTCAGTGGAGCCGACACTAATATATCCCTCCACTGCATACTGTAACCCTTTTTGTCTCGATCTGGATGATATTGAGGAGGAATTGCTCCAAAAAATGTCGCTGACACGCATCTGTCTACTTCTTTCCATCACGGAAAGATTTATATTTATATAAATGTATATCTTAGTTTATAACATTCAGAGCATGAATAAATATCATTAATTCTTTTAAATTAACTTATTTCACTTGAAAATACATGTTTTCAGAAAAGGATTCTTAAGTCATTGCTCCGCCTTCTTCTCAAGATTTCCATGTAGCAATGGATTATGGGTAATGTCCTTGCCCGAAGTCCGCATCAATGCAGACTTGGGCGAAGTGCGGATTAAGGGTGCAAAATGGGCGTGGTCAACCGCCGCACTTGAGAATCGGGACACCCTACGCACTCGCACCCCGCGCAATTGAAGGGTGCAAGGGTGCAAGTGCGAGTGCTGGGATTGGACCTAAGTCCTTTGGACAAAAATGCATTTCAGTTTTAGTCAGTTTAGTCGACAAAGATTTTGTTTTTTAGTTTTACAAAAAAATGAACTTGAGTATTAGTCTTTAACAAATGAATTTATATGTCAGACGTGTACTCTGAGCTATTGGAGAGAGTTTCATACCAACATCATTTATTTCAGTGCTAAAGGAGAATGGACACAAGCTCAGCTGCCCCAGATTTTGCCCAGCAAAACAATAATATTTTAATCTTCTTTACTGATAATCAGTCTACTGTATATAATTAATTTATTGAAGCAGATCTGTGCATCATTCAGTAGATTTTCACAAACGAAATTTATGCTTTTTCTTTCCTCACCAGAATGAAAATTTAGGAGCATACAGAGTATTCTACACAACATTTAAACAGAAATAGAACGTGCCTATTGTTGTATTTAATTATTGTTCATGAGTATTAAGATTTCCAGCTTGGTGTCTTCATACGTAGAATGCTGTAAACCCCCCCCCCCCCTCCCCATTAAAGTCCACCTACTTAAATGCAATAATGTTTTTTCCATGGCTTTACCTTGGACAAACATCTAAGATGAAAGAAGAAGTTTATTTATATAGCACTTTTCACATACACAAGTCACAAATGCTTCACAGGCCAAAACAAACAATGAACAGAATTACAGTAAAACATTAAATAAAACAACAGCCTTACAATAAACTATCAATGATCAGTAAAAGTGGTAGGTGACTAGTGGTGGGGAGGGGTTATGGAAAAGACAGCCCAAACTGGAGCTTGGAGACTAAAGATGAGTGGCAACCAGTTTGGTGAGGGGGCAAAACTGAAAAAGTATAAACCAAACAGCAGAACTTGTGTCGTAAAACATTGATCAAGCTAAAGGTGGAAGGTGACCTAACTAAGGCAGTAAAAGCTGGTACATTGATAACTAAGAGGGCAGATGAGAACCACAAGACTGAATCTGCTGTCCATTTTTACCCCAGCATTGACCACAGAGTTACTCAAGTAGGGAGAAAGAGACATCTGACAGACAGGTTTAAAACGCTGAAGCAGCATGAAGCATCATGAAAACTAACACTTGGGTTGGTCTTGTGACGTTTGAAGCTGTGGTGAGAGTCTTTAAGGCACCGTTCCTCTAATCTGTGGCCCTTTTAATGAGTTCCATCAAACTCACAAAAGACCAGCTTGGAATTTTAAAACCTAACAGCGTGTACCATCCACGACAATGAAATACAATAGGCAATATATAACAAAGTTTTATTTGGCAAGAACAAGAGTTGAGGTTCTCAGAGGATGCGAAGGGAATAAATCAGGCTAAATTCATCCACATCTTTTTTATGTTTTTATTTGTTTTTTATTTTTAAAGTTTTGGTATTTGTCATGATCTCTCCACAGAACTGCTACACTAACAGCTCAGTACTGTAACCAGGCGGCACCACTCAAAGGCAGTAAGACGTTAGGGCCTCGTGCTGTCTCACAGATCGACAGCTTATTTACATGCAGAGTATTCATACGGTCTTTTGCATTGATCATTTAGAGCACTGTTATTAATAATAACAGGTGTGTACTTGTCCGTTTGTGTATCTGTTATTATTAATAACAGGTGTGTACTTGTCCGTTTGTGTATCTGTTATTATTAATAACAGGTGTGTACTTGTCCGTTTGTGTATCTG
>SSNS01000247.1:251929-274582 GCA_006937985.1 Aphyosemion australe | reverse complement strand
TTGTTTGTGAGTCTGGGCTTTAATCTAAACGCCGGCTGCTTCTGTGAATATCTTGCGTTGTGTCACTGTGTGTTTTTCTGGATACGTGTAGCGTCTATTTTACGGCCTCACGTTTATTTACAGCTTATGGGTGTTCTGTTTGTAGAAAGTGGATTCTATTGATTAGATTTAGCCTACTCCCCTTAAGCGTGTGTGCAGTTTGTGTAATATATGGGTGAATGGATGAATGTTTTTGTCAAAAACATGCTTAATATATTCGAAAACCTTTTGAATAACTTTGTTGCCGGAAGCGCTACTGTGACCGTCAGTTGTGTGACGCTGATGCTTAAGAATCAATGGTAATTTTGCGTCCCCTAGTGGTGATATGTGGTTAGCGCCCCACCCAAAATAAAAGTCACCGGCCGCCACTGGTTATTATGCAGACTAAAAATATTTTTTTTGCATCATCGCTTTGGCGCCCCCTCCAGCCTGGCGCCCCTATGCGCCGCATACACTGCATACCCGCTTTTTGCGCCACTGGCCTGAATAAAGGTCCAGTTTCGATATGACATTATTATATGAACTCCAGCGCACCAGGACTTCTTTTGAGCAGAGAGGACAGAGACGCTGATTGGATGCTCTCCAGCTGCGCGCAACGCGACTGCAGTAAAGTCACGCCACCAAAAAACAAAAAAAAAAAAAAAACATTTAACACGTGATCGTTCATGTCCGCTTTCTGGCACTTTCTCTTTTACTCATGCCTGGCGCACTCTGCCTCAGCGGAGCTCATCTGTATCCAGGTGACATCACCACACCTGTGGTGTGCAGCGCACATTTCGCTATTTTTGCGGTGCAGATCCCAGAACTGCTTAGTTTAAAAGTAGGCTAGCTCATTATGTGGAGAAGTAGGAAATCCAGGAAGCAGTTTTTCTGGAGAATTGAGAGGATATACAAGATAAGAGACAGACAGGAAAATAGTCAAATAAAAAACAAGAAAACTAAATAAAGTTCTTGAAAAGGAAAAAGTAGGTAGATTTTTACCCACTACAAATGTTTAACAATATTAACCAATAATTTATAAGCATGTAATATTATTTGACAAAATTCAAATCACTTTCAAAACTCAGGTCTGCACCCAGGGCCATATCCAGGCATTTGGGGACCACGGCAAAATACAGGGTGGAGCCTTCCCCCACACACCGTTTACACGCTCAGTTAATTTATGATGGCAGCATGCTAAACGTACAATTTGTTGTTGCATTTCTTTCATACAAATTCATTTTCTGGGGGTCCTGGCCAGCTTTGGACACTTTCATGCCCAGGGGCAATCATCCTCCAGCCCTGATGGAGGTGATCAGAAGGACCTGCAGAGCAAAATCTTTCTGCTTATGCTTCGGTGTGTCTAGATTTCTAAGCTACACAAGATCAGCAGAAGAGAAACGTCCACGCAAAATGTTTCACTTCCTGTAGTCAGACAGAGCAGAGAGTGAACCTGCAGCTGATCTAACGTTAGACAGAACATTCTCCAGATGGGCATACGCCCGTTACTTTAAGTTTGTGATGAATAAGGATATGAAGAACATTGTAGTCAAATGCTCTTTACACCTAAAGAACTGTTGTTATATCTGACTGTTTTAACAACAACCCCTAGCCCAGTCAGATACCACATCACCTTCCACTGGATGTGTGACGAGCTACTTGAGCGTCATGAGCTACATTTAGATTCCCAAATCCATATTATTTTGGTGAAAGTAACTCAAAGTAATGCAAAAGTAATGTAATGCCTTACATTTTAAAATTAGTAATATTATAATGTAACGAATTACTTTATAATGTGAGTAACAAGTAATAAATAATGCATTACAGTTTTGAAGTAACTTGCCCAACACTGGTTGTAAAGTACTCCACAATGTTGTAAACAGCCGCGCTACGGCATTTGAAATAGAACTGGCGCATCTCTTCAGCGCCTCTGCGTGGACCGGCGCTTCTGGGACGCGGCGTGGCGCTCCCAGTGTAGCCACTCTCAGTAACTATAGTGGCTTCTTTTTAAAACGACGGCGCGGGCAAGAGACGGAGCTGCGCATCTGCCTGTGTGCCCCAGGCTTTAGAAGGCACTATACAAATACAGGCCATTTACCATTTACAAACCTACAATAGCATCTCAATCACCTCCAAAGCTGTTGGGAAATTTTTTATTTTCCAGTTCTTGTTCAGCTTGATTTAATAAGACTTGATGGATCTGTGAAGAACCCCCCCCCCAACACACACACACACACACACACACACACACACACACACACACACACACACACACACACACACACACACACACACACACACACACACACACACACACACACTCTCTCTCTCTCTCTCTTGTCTGTCACTTGTCCAAAATGAAAAACTGGGATGGAGTTGTGGGCCAAACTCAATAATTATTGAAAAGCTGACTGCAAATGTGCACATTTTCCTTTATCTACTGATATGTGTTGTTGAAACATTTCATTTGGAAACAAACTTACCTTTGCATAAACACTGAATCTGGAATAACCAAACTACACACGAGCAAGTACATTTTGAATAAAACACAGATCGGTGGTATTCGTTATTTATTTAGTCTCATTTTTTTCTCTTTTTGTTCCTTAAAATATGTATATGTAAATAAGCCACAAAGTAAAAAGTTCTACACTGTTGGATAAAAAATAGCATTTACAAGTCCAGTAGCAACAAAGCCAGGTCACCATCAGCCCGTCATTTCATAGCCTACTTTAACTTCTGCAAATGAGTGTAGGCTGTGCCGATGTTTACTCTGGTTTCAGCTCTTTGCTTCACTTCCAAATACATTACTATGACTTTTACTTCCAGGCTCCACCATGATGCCAACAAAAAAAGCAAACTTCTTTTTTCTTTTTTTCGTGTTTTTTAGTGACGGCCGGTGAAATTAAAAAGTTACTGTAACTGCTAGCCTTTAATTAGCTACCGGCAAAGAAAATAGCTAACAGCTATTAAGCAGCTCCACAAACCTGTTCAGTGCTGTTTCTGGTCAGCAGAGGACTGTAGCATATGAAGTTGGTAAAGTTTCTACCAAAACAATCAATAAACCCCACTTTTAAAGGAATTGGTTTAAGGGTTAAAACTGCTTAGTGTCACTTTAAACAAAAAAAGAAGCTTTCAGGAAGGGAGACAGAGAATTATTGAAAAATATACAGAAGCAACTTAAGTCAAAGTAGAGACAGCAAGGAAAAATACCAGAATAAGCTGGAGAACAAACTACAGAAGACCAATATCAGAGATGTGTGGTCAGGGATGAAGAAGATCACAGGCTTGAAGCTCAAGAACGATTGGACAGGTGGAAGTCTGGACAGAGACAATGAACTGAACACTTAGGGTCAGTTCAGGAACTAGCTCAGTACCTACCTACCTACCTACCTACCTACCTACCTACCTACCTACCTTCCTTCCTTCCTTCCTTCCTTCCTTCCTTCCTTCCTTCCTTCCTTCCTTCCTTCCTTCCTTCCTTCCTTCCTTCCTTCCTTCCTTCCTTCCTTCCTTCCTTCCTGGCGGAGTCCAACACTCACCGGAAACGAGCCCGACTTACTGCCGGCAATGCGGACCAAGCTCTGACACTGGTTGTACAGGGACCTAACAGCCTGTATTAAGGGGCCTGGTACCCCATACTCCCAGAGTACCCCCCCACAGGGCCCCTCGAGGGACACGGTCGAACGCCTTCTCCAAATCCACAAGGTGAGGGTAGATGCAGAACAAAAGTCTAAGTTAGACATCTAGGAGCTACAAGCTCAAATAAAAAAATTGCAGTTACAAGTGTCCGAACTAGCATCGGTACATTCAACAGCCGTATCTAGGTCTCACAAAGTTCCCAGTCTGGATGAACCGAGAACCAGAAAGCCAGATGAAATTCAGGTTTTAAGGAATCAAGTAGAAGATGTGCAACATCAATTCAACGGGTGAAAGTGACACCTACTAGTTACCCTCAGACCAAAAGCACTGGGTGGAGACCTGATGCCTCAGTGACTAAAGCCACTAAGGTTCCTCCCGCTAATGATAGCCGCAACAAACTGCCACCCAGCTGTGAAAAGGAAGACTTCTTCTGTTATCGATGTGGGGAAGGAGGACATGTAGCTACTCGTTGTACAGCCCCTGAAGACTATGCTAAAAACAAACAATATGTCAACCAAGCAGAGCAACGAGGCTTCTAATGGTAACTGCTCCGCTAAAAGAAGTACAGTGGATACCTGTCAGGCCCAAGGTATACCAAAAGGACTTGAAGGTGAGGTTACTTTCAGTAAAGTAATCATTGAGGATCAGCCTACCGTGGCACTGATGGACAGTGGTTCCAGCGTGACCATAATCTTTGAAAGCTGGTACTCCGCCCACTTGTCCCATCTACCTCTCCAACCGATTGCGAATCCAGCTATCCATACAAAGGGTATATAACAATGAATATGAAGTTTCTGGAGGATGAGCCACACACTGAGCCAAAGATTGTATTAGCCCTGGTGTGTCCTGACCCTAATGGCCCAGATCAAGCCCTGGTTATTATGGGAACAAACGCCCGTAGTTTCTACCATCAGCCCCCAGAGATGATAAAGGTAGTGGCCCGGCTCAGTCATGGAGAGTTTGTGTCAAAGACCCAACCCGATCTGAAGGAAACTACCCAGTAGGGCAGTCGGAGGGTAGGGTTGGACATTTAAAATGGATGGGTCTAGGACCTCTTAAAAAGTTAAAGTACCAAGTATTCATCACACAATGGTGAAATTACATTTCGCATTTGACCCATCCCCATGGTGGGGAGCGGTGAGATGCAGCTGTGGTCGCGCTCGGGAACTATTTGGTGGTTTAACCCCCCAATCCAACCCCTTAGTGCTGAAGGTCAAGCGAGGAGGCATTGGGTCCCATTTTTTCAAAGTCTTTGGTATGACCCGACCGGGAATCGAACCCTGAGCTCCCAGTCCTGGGGCGGACACTCTACCACTAGGCCACTGGAGCTGGTTCCTCCTGGTGGTTCAGCTTTAGCCACTTGTAAAATGATTGCCAAAAAGTCCTGGGAGCAGGATGTGTTGGTGATCGAGCCTCCAGAGAAGCACTCGCTACCAGATGGAATAATGGTGCCCTCGTGTTCTCTTACCATCTGATGTGGATGTAAACAACTTCTCACTAGTGTTGAGGAATGAGTCCATGAAGACCAAATCCATCCCCAAAGGCACCATTGTAGCTGGTGTTCATAAAGCTCACGTTGTGACAGAGTTGAAAACAGACAGAGTCCAGTAAAGGAATAGATCCTTGATTGTTTAATTTTGGAGAGTCCCCTATTCCAAGTGCTTGGAAAGAGAGGCTGGCTAAAAAGCTATCTGAAAAAACTAGAGTGTTTTCTTTGGACGAGTGGGATGTAGTATTAGCCCAAGGAGTTGAGCACACCATCCGTCTCAGTGATACAAGACCTTTTCGGGAACGGTCAAGACAACTCGCCCCTGCGGATATAGATGATGTGATAAGCCACTAGGGATGCAACGGTCCACTTCCCCCACGGTTCGGTCCGTACCTCTTTTTATGGTTCACGGTTTCGGTCCACTTTGAAGTGTAGAAAAGCTTAAGAAAAACTGAAATTTCCTAACTTTATTTTATTCACGCAATAATAAAACTTTTCAGATGTATTACTTGTAGTCCAGTGAGACCAACAGAAATGTCACTTTTAAATTGCCTTTTCAATGAGGTGTCAGTGAGAGGCTAGGGCGACCGAAGCGGGACCGGGATTGTAGGATGTCCAAGGAAGGTCCCGACTCGGGAGTGTGTTGTGTGAGGGGTTGTGGTTGTGGCGTCAAATAAAGTGAGCCTCTGAGTTCACCGTTTTCTCTCCTCGTTTTTATATTCAACTGCAAACCAGAAATGTTCCCACACGGAAGGTTTGTTTGAAGACTGCGCGTCGCATGTCGCCGTGGCTAAGTTTCTCTCTGTAGCACTTGTTTTGCTCAAACTTTCAGCTCAGTGGGGCGGGTCAAACCTGTGACTGGATATTTACTCGCGGGTAGGGAGGGGATCTGCTGTGAGCAGCTTCAGACGAGACTAGAGCGGGCACACGGAATGAAATTCATCTGACTGGACAGACAAACGCACCCTGGTGCCGTGTAAAGCATGAAATAAAAGGACCAGCGCAAAAATAATGGCAAAACCGAAGTCCCGCGGTACACGAGGGTAGATTGTCCCGTGCAGGGAGGACCGAACGGTCCGGGATTTTACCGCGTACCGTTGCATCCCTAGAAGCCACTTACAAAAACTGCTGGCAGCCGGAGTGATTAAGGAGTCATGTAGTCCTTATGCTTCACCCATAGTAGTAGCACGAAAAAAGAATGGCTCAATCAGAATGTGTATTGATTATCGCTCCCTGAATGCTAGAACTATCCCTGATTAATACACGGTTCCACGGATTGACGAAGCCTTAGACAGTATGACAGGAAGCCAGTGGATTTCGGTACTGGATTTACGAAATGGGTATTACCAAATAGCAATGGCTGAGCAAGATAAGGAGAAAACTGCTTTTATATGACCACTAGGTTTTTTTCAGTTTGAGCGAATGCCTCAAGGCATCACAGGAGCCCCAGCTACATTTCAGCGATTAATGGAAAAAGCAGTTGGGAATCTCCTGCAATGCTTGGCATACCTGGATGATCTAATAGTGTTTGGACGGACACTAGAAGAAAATGAGGAGCGTCTCCTCAAAGTGCTGGACCGACTTGAAGAGCATGGCCTGAAGGTTTCAATAGACAAATGCCAGTTTTGTCAGCCGCAGGTCAAATACGTTGGCCATATAGTGTCCGCATCAGGTATTGCCATCTCTCTGAAAAAATCAAGGCTGTTTTCAACTGGGTACAGTCCACTGACCTAAAGAGCCTCCAATCATTCTTGGGGTTCTGTGGCTATTACAGACAGATCATCACCAACTACTCTGCCATTGTACGACCCCTAACCGATTTAACCAGAGGGTATCCTCCCACGAAAAAAGGAAAGACCGTGAACGGCCTACTACCTACCTACCTTAAGAAGTCTGAGTCTTTTGGAGAGAGGTGGACTTCCGAGTGCACTACTGCTTTTAAGAAAATTGTAGTGTCTTACACAGGCACCAGACCTTGCTTTTGCAGACCCAACTAAGCCCTACATATTACACGTAGATGCTAGCTTCGCGGGACTAGGTGCAACCAAGAACACCCAGAAGGATTATGTCCAGTAGCCTTTGCTAGTCGAAAGCTGAGACACTCTGACAAACTACCCTGTGTGTGCATCAAATGGAGTTTCTTGCTCTTAAGTGGGCAGTCATGGACAAGTTTCATGACTCTCTGTATGGAGCCAAGTTCACGGTGAGAACAGATAACAACCCGCTCACGTATGTTCTCACCACGGCTAAGCTGAGGGCTGCTGGTCATAGGTGGCTTGCGGCTCTGTCCACCTACGATTTCGGCATACAGTACCAACCTGGAAGGGAAAACATTGATGCCTACTTACTTTCCAGGAATGCAAGTCCTAAGGAGGATGGATGGAGACCCCCATTCAGGTATAGAAGCCTTGAGCAGAGCTGTGTGTGTTACAAAGCACACCGAAAATAGTAGACGATGTGTGGATCAGTTGGGTGTTTCTCCAGCTGCCATTCCTGAGTTGTATGTGTGGCCTGTTTCTCTTGTTGATGGCCCTGTAGCACAGTTGAGTATTAGAGAGTTTCAGAATGACCAAAAAGAAGATGAAGCTATAGGAATGGTCATTAAAGCGATTGAGTCTGGAAATTGGCCTTGTAGTTTCCAGACAAAGCAGCAAGAGGTTGTGCTGTTACGAGAAGGAGACAAGCTGCAAATAAAGAAGGGGTTGTTGCATAGAAGGGTATTGAGACCCACAGAGAAAGAAGTGTTCCAACTGGTGCTCCCGGCAAAGCACAGACAGCAAGCATTAGTCATGCTGCATAATGAGTTTGGTCACCTTGGCATTGAAAAAACGACCGAGTTGGTGCGGGACCGCTTCTATTAGCCTAAAATGGCACAAGACATTGAAATGTATGTAAAGAACTGCAGAAGGTGTGTGGCTCACAAGACCTTGCCACGTAGAACTAGCCCACTGCACCAGATCATTAGCCGAGGCCCATTAGACATAGTCTGTATTGATTTTCTGTCCATTGAGCCGGATTCTCGGGGGGTGGCGAATGTTCTTATTGTTACCGACCATTTCACCCGATATGCACAAGCCATACCTACCAACAACCAAAAAGCTGCCACAGTGGCAAAAGTTCTGCTGGAAAAGTTCTTTGTACACTATGGTCTACCATGTCGGATTCATTCAGACCAGGGTAGGGATTTTGAGAGTTCGCTGATAAAAGAGCTACTTGCAGTACTGGGGATCAAAAAGTCAAGAACCACACTGTATCCACACAGTGACCCTCAGCCGGAGCACTTCAACCGGACACTATTGTCGATGCTAAGTACTCTTGACCCAAGGGATAAACAGAAATGGAGTCAGCATGTAGCATTTATGGTACATGTTTACAACTGTACTAGAAATGAGGCGACTGGATATTCACCATACTACCTGATGTTCGGACGAGAAGCACGTTTGCCGGTAGATTTGTGTTTTGGCCTGTCCCAAGGAGAAAGGGAGGTAATGAAACATCATCAGTATGTGGACACCCTGAAAAAAGAGTTGTATCGGGCTTATCAGCTGGCGACAGAGGCTTCTAACAAGAACCATCAGAAGAACAAACAGTTACACTGCTCACAAAAATTAAAGGAACACTTTTTTTATTGGGCCTGGCATGAAATCAGTTAAACCTGTATGATAATTTTCTGGTTGCTTAAGCAGCTGAGGGCATTGTTAATCACTTTCAGCTGTATTGGTGTTCATGGACTTAACGACAGGTGCACTAAAGTGGCAACAATTACAAAACCCTCAAAACAGGACTGGTTTAACATGTGGAGGTCATTTCAAGTTTCTCCCTCTTGATCTTTTTTGGCTGGTTTTCCACTCGTGCTAGTTTTGGCTTGAGTAATTATCTCTACTGGCAGCATGAGGTGATTCCTTAACCCTACAGAAGTTGCACAGGTTGTCCAACTTCTCCAGGATGGCACATCCACACGTGCTGCAGCAAGAAGGTCAGGACAGATCTGAGGCTGTCACCATGACGGAACAAAAAAGATTAGCTATGTCATGCCACGAGAATGAACCTCTTGATCACACCGAGGTTGTGGAGCAGGTCACAGGTAGTCATGCACTTTCATCAGATGACCCTGTGGTGGACACAGGACTGGACATGGGAGACATCCCGATGTGTAGTGAGTCTAATGATGAAGAGGACATTATTCCTGAAGCTGCTGCTAAACGTCAAGTGAAACCGGTCATTCGATTGAGTTACGACGAGCCTGGTGAGCCCTCGGACAAGCCAATGGTCATTGTGCACAGAGGTTTGAGGATCTGCATAACCAGTAACATGGGGGGGGATTCTGACATAGACAATCCTATATTTTGAAGTGTTCTGGTCTCACTGTAATATGATCGTTTGTTTGGTGTTACCTAACACTAAGTTTACACCAAAGGAAGCTGTCTGATGGGGACATCTAGACATTTAGAATGGGGAGTGTGTATCCCCTGGGTTCCCAATATTTATTAAAAATGTGTTTTTGTTATTTTTTAAAAAATAGCAAATTAAGTTGAAAGGTAATGTTTCATTGTAAAGTTTGTTGGTGGTGATTGAGTGAACTGTCAACTTGAATGAAGGGAAATTCAATCTGTCCCTTTAAGAACAGAACTTTCTATAAAGTTAGGAAGAAATGTACAGGGTAAAAATGTGGTGTGGCATACAATCATGCTGTGTAATTTATCCTCAGCTAAGCTTGTTTATTATTGGACAATATTATTCCTCCTAAATCATGATTGGTTCAGGAGTGAGGGATAAAAACGGGGAGAGAGAGAAAAAAACCCAGACGGAGGTGGAAGACGTCCGAAAACTCATGGAGAGTTTTGAATAACTTTTTGTGGTTTTCAATGCCGGTTCCGTGCCCTGTCAGCCACAGACGGATGATAGACCCTGCAAGGAGGTACGGGAGCTGGGTGTTGCCTGCCAACCTGTAGAGAGGGAGAGAAGAGCAGTCGAGGAGCGAGTTCCTGTGTTTTTTCGCTTTTACCGAACGCGGTTTGGATTATTGGACTGTCACGTTTGGAGTTTGTATGTGATTTTTTTTTCTTCCTTGCTTTCACTGGGAAAGGTGAGGTTTTGGACTCGGGCCGGATCGTGTATTTTTCCTTTTCCCTCTTGCTTTACTGAGAGGGGTGGAGATTGTCGGAGAGGAAAAACTACTGGACATTAAGCCTGAAACTGTGGACCAGGTGGGTGGTGAGCAGTGTTGGGGAAGTTACTCAAAAATAGTAACATATTACATACTACAAGTTACTTTTCCAAAAAGTAATGTATTACACTACTTAGTTACTTACTTCATGAAGTAACTTAATTACACTACTTTCTGATTACTTTTGCACCCAGAAAGTAATAATAATAGCACTGAAGATCTCTTTTTGACACCCTTCTTTAATAAAAGAAATGTAAAACAAGCACTAACAACAGTGCTACATAAGCACCTTGAAAAATGCAAACTTGTAAAATGCTATCATAACCTCAAGGTACACAGTATCAAAATATTTTTTTGCTTAGAATGTTTACACAAACTGTTAAGTTTTTGTCCTTTCCTGCAACAAAGGAAAAGTAATGTGCATACTTCCATCCGTAAAAAGTCGCCTTGCCCTCCATCGCCTCTGCCATGTTGCTCTTTTCCCGTTTCTCCGTTTGTGATTGTCCACGTAACCTTGCAACATCATCACGTATAAAAAAAAAAAGCACCCTCCGAGTTCTCCTTGGAGGAGAGAGTGAGAGACAAGCCTAGTTGATTGTAATGCAAGTAACTAATGTTGGTTTCTCTTTGTAACAAGTAATATATTACAGAAATTTCATAAGTAATGCATTACATTACTGCGTTACCAATAAATGTAATGTAATTACTGTAATGCATTACAAAGTAATGAGTTACACCCAATAATGGTGGTGAGTTACTCCGACATCAGGCCTGCAACAGGGAATTGTTTAGCAAAATTAGTGCCGGCTTTATTTTCTTTATTTGGGTGCACCCACTAGAAGTGTGACTTATTTAGGCAGTGATATAATGCCTGTTGAAATCCCCTACGACGCTGTAATTTACACAGCTTTGTAGTGTCCAACTACTGCCATAAAAATCGCTGCTTCGTCTGGTCATTGAACGCTGCTTTTACCATCACACCGGCTCCCCCGGATGGATTAATGTACAATGTACTTTGACAGAATAAAACATTTCATTAATAACAATATCACATGGTTAAAAACTCCAAAAAGTGGATTTTCCATGATATAGCCGCTTTAAGCCTCTTCTAAAGAAGCAAGCAAACTAGACCCCTTAGTGATGAATAATTGCAGACCAATCTCTAATCTTACTTTCATTGGGAAACTTGTTGAAAAAGCAGTTATGATCCATCTGAATAACCTTTTGAAGCCTAATAGTTTTCAGTCAGGCTTTAGACAACACCACAGCACTAAGACTGCACTGATTAAGGTATTAAATGATATTCGTCTGAATACGAATTCAGGAAAAACATCTGTTCTGGTGATGCTCGATCTCAGTGCAGCTTTTGATACTGTGGACCACAACGTTCTTGATAGGCTCATAAACTGGGTGGGACTATCAGGCACAGTCCATAGTTGGTTCCAATCATACCTCACAAACATGGGTTATATTGTTGCTGTCACCATGACGTGTGGAGTTCCTCAAGGTTCTATTATTGGACCACTGCTCTTCAATCTCTACATGCTCCCCCTGGGTCAGGTCATACACAATAACATTACCTATCATAGTTATGCAGATGCCACCCAGATCTACCTAGCTCTATCACCTAGTGACTGTGGTCCCCTAGACTCACTCTGTCAGTGTTTGGAGCAAGTTAATGACTGGATGCAGTCAAACTTCCTCCAGTTAAACAAAGACAAGACTGAAGTTATTGTCTGTGGAAATCAGAAGGATAGGATGGAGGTTATTCACCTTGGCTTCAGAGGAATAAAAACAAAGACTCAGGTTAGAAATTTTGGTGTCAAAACTGATTCAGACCTGAGCTTCACTGGTGACATTAAGGCTATAACTAGATCAGCGTTTATCATCTTCATCAATTAGCAAGACTCAGAGGTCTCATGACCAGATCAGACCTAGAGAAACTCATTCATGTGTTCATCTCCAGCAGGCTGGACTACTGCAGTGGTCTTCTGTCTGGTCTTCCCAAAAAAGCTGTAAAACAACTGCAGCTTATTCAGAATGCTGCTGCTAGAGTCTGAACAAGAACCAAGAGAACCGAGCACATCACTCCTGTTCTTAAATCGCTACACTGGTTACCAGTAAACTACAGAATCCATTTCAAAGTGCTTCTACTAGTTTATAAGTCACTCAATAGCATGGGGACAAAATACATGTCAGATCTCCTTCCAGTATCTACACCCAGCAGGGCTCTGAGATCCTTAGAAAGCAGTCAGCTGGTAGAACCCCGGGTCAGAACCAAACAGGGTGAAGCTGCTTTTAGCTACTATGCTGCACACAGATGGAATCAGCTTCCTCATGACCTCAATGTGCCCCAACTCTAGTAACTTTTAAATCAAAATAGAAAACCTTCATGTATTCATCAGCCTATGAATGAATGTTTCTGGTGCTGCACCTTCTGCACTGTAACTGCTCACCCTTTAACTTTGCCTTTTTATCTGATTCTTACATCTAATTTTATTTGTGTATTTTAAATTTGATTTTATAATCTGCTGTTCTATGTTGTCATGTTGATTTTAATGTTTTATGTTCTTGCTGATCTTGCACCTGGAAAGCACATTGAATTTCTTCTGTCTATGAAATGTGTTATAGAAATAAAGCTGCCTTGCCTCAGCAGTAACATTGGACAAACAGACAAACACCATATGTCTGCGGTAAACCAGAAAGCAGACACCTTTGATTAAAGGACTAACAGGTGGTCACATAGCTTGTTGTGAATGCCGGTGTTGTGCCAGTGTGCCAAGTGATGGTCTGCCAAAAAATTGATATTAAGGCAGATTACATCTTTCAGCTGGATGCTGTCGCCACAAGTAAAAATCCCACAATGCTAATTAATATTAGGAAAAACATACATAAAGAAATCCAGCAAGATGTGAAAAAAAGATTGTCATGTACATAAATTTTACTTTTATCTTCATTGCAGCACATTTTAATTATGTCTTTTAAATTAGTAAAGCTGTAGCATACAGGTGGTCAATTATTGCCAGAATTTTTTTTTGTTATTCCTAATATTATGTTCAAGGTTAAATACTATTTATGTTAAACTTTGATAACCAATACACCACTAGCATTGTCAACTATTGGCTTAATGGGCTTAGTCTTTTAGTTTAAACAACCCTTCAGTGCTGTGAAGGTACTTTGATATACTACTTGTTGATGCAACAATCCTTGTGTTTCATTGGTTTAGATGGTTATATTTCATGTTTATAGTAAAGTAATGATGCGTAACACCACATGTCATGTCTCTAATGCTCCTACCACTCTCAGCAAATCATGTGGGTAACATTTTCTTGTGTCTTAAAAAAGTTGCT
The DNA here is from genome assembly GCA_006937985.1 of Aphyosemion australe. Taxonomy (NCBI): domain Eukaryota; kingdom Metazoa; phylum Chordata; class Actinopteri; order Cyprinodontiformes; family Nothobranchiidae; genus Aphyosemion; species Aphyosemion australe. The sequence goes on along the minus strand of SSNS01000247.1, from coordinate 260,919 downwards.
GTGTTTTTCCCTACCTGAAGGAAAAATTAAATTTGTAATGTTACGATCCACAACTGTTTGTACCTGCAAACGGCAGTTTTTCTCAGTTAATGGTTCAGTAAATAAGTTCATGGAAAATGCAACAATCTGGGGAGTGCATTCTGATCTGTCAAGTCTTGTCTACGTGAAACCAACAGTTGATGTTGCACAACACTGTACCAGCATGTGGAACTACTGGGGGTATATAATGACTTTTTCTCTTACACTGCTGAAAGCTTCAATCTAGTTCCATAATCACCAACTGAAACAACCACATAATATATCCCAAAACAACATGGCTACTCAAGGGAACAAAATGTAAGAATTTTACAATGAAATAATCAAAAAATAGTCTAATGTCTCAATCATCAATCAATGTTTATTTATATAGCGCTTTACACAACCCAAAGGGTGACCCAAGTGCTTAATATTTAATATGGAAAGAAACAAACAATAAAAAATGACAATAAAAAAATTAAGAACCACTGTAAAAAAATAAAAAATCAGAGCCGGTTTAAAACAATTTAAAACTACTATAAAAGTAATAAGATCAGAGCCATTTAAAAATTTTAGGACCACTATAAAAATAGTTAAAAAGAAAATAATAAAAATCAAAACCATTTTAATATGACAAAATAGCAAGATTAAATACAGTTTACAATACTCCAGGATTTTCAAAAGCCATGTGAAAGAGGTGTGTCTTTAATCCAGACTTAAATAAAGTGACATCAGTAGTTGTGCGCAGGTCAAGTGGGAGTTTGTTCCATAGTTTCATGGCTACCACAGAAAATGAGTGACCCCCCCACTGTTTGTATTTAGATCTCGGAACATGTCGATAAAATTCACCAGAAGACCTTGTTTCTCTGCTCTGCTTTTGAAATGAAAGACTGTCACAGATGTAGGATGGTGCGAGCCCATGAATACCTTTAAATGCAAACATTATAACCTTGAATTTAATTCTGAATCTAACAGGGAGCCAATGAAGTGATGAGAGATCTGGGCCGTTTCTCAATATGCGTACTTGTCTGTACTTGTGCACTCCCGTCCTTGTGAAACGTCATCAACGATGGTCCAAGTACTGTTCCAGTCCTAAGTACATATAATGGCAAGTTCGCTCAAAGTTCCCGGATATGTTCTTGCTCCGCCCATTGTATCGAGGATGCATTGATGCATCCTTCTGCGGACTTGGGACAGCAAAGTTTCCCATAATGCATTGTGTCGCTAACCGTTATACTCCGAACGGCAGAGGAGAAAGCTTATAACTGTTGTGTTTTATATCAGAAATACAAATAAAGAAATATAAAGTTGTCTGTTATTGTAAATAATTGCGTATAACCTGTAAAATTTGCTGTGTATTTGTTTTTTTTCTTCTTTCAGACTCTTCACGATCCCTCAAAATTCTAATGAGCTAACCCACTATCAAAATAAAAGCATCATTGCTTTGTTTTGATGAAAAAAAAACTTTTTTTCTTCATTTAACAGCAGGAAATGCTGATATTTTATCAGTTTTGATGAAAAGTGGACCAAATATAATACAAATAATACGTTTTCATTGTTTTTTTTGTCATTTAAGGAACAGACTAGACTTTTATTTTTATGTCAGGTCGTTTTTTTTAACCGTAGCAACAAGCAGCACTTGTTACCGTGAGGCAAAGAAGTACGCTTGTTCCAAATGCCGGCCTCGTCCTCCCGTACTCGGCAGAACGGACTTTCTGGTGTCCAAGGCAAGAACACACTTGTCAAGTACACAAGAACGTACTAGCATCCTTGAGTATTGAGAAACGGCCCTGGAGTGATATGTTCACGCCTAGGGATGTTGGTGAGCAGACGTGCAGCTGCGTTTTGGACTAGTTGTAACCTGGCAAGATGTTTCTGTGCTGGACCTGTATACAGAGCATTGCAGTAGTCCAAACGGGAGCTGATAAAAGCATGTATGGCTCTTTCTAGGTCACTGCAACTTAAAATGGCTTTACCTAAAAGACAGAGTTGAAAGAAGCTAGTTTTGACGACCGAGTCAATCTGCTTATTGAAATTCATGCCACTATCAAATATGACACCCAAATTTCGGACCTGATGTTTAAAACTCGAGGCTAAAGATCTATAATCTGACAGTGTGACGTTTTGCATGTTTGGTGAGAAAAAAAGAATACACTCAGTTTTGTCGTTGAGGTTTAAGACATTTTCTGACAACCAAAGCTCTATGTCATGCTTGCAGTGTAGTATGGACGATATTGTAGCACCATGTCTGGATTTCACTGGCAGATAAACTTGGACGTCATCAGCATAACAATGGAAAGACAGATTATGTTTTTTAATGACGTTTCCAAGCGGCAACCTGTAGAGTGAGAAAAGTGTAGGCCCTAAAATAGATCCTTGGGGTACACCAAATGGGAGACTTGCGTTGGATTAGGGCTGCTCGATTATGGCAAAAATGATAATCACGATTATTTTGACTGAAATTGAGATCTCGATTATTTAAGACGATTTTTATATTTAACGTTGATAACAAAAAATTATAGAACAATGGCTTTTAAAGATTGTCAAAAAATAAATATAAAAAAGTGCAAATACTGATAACAACAGTGCAAATGTTTTGTAATATAAAAATAAAGAAAAAAATGTAAACATCTATGTTTAATTGAACTTCAACATACTGCATAATAATGTGGTGTGTGAAAGGTGGAGCAGTCCCAGGAGTCCAGGTGTGGACAATGATTGCACTAATGAGGACAGGATTTAAGCAGCTGCTGAGCTGACTGGGGGTGCCTGTCAGAGCCAAAGCCGGCGCTGGAGTTGGGAGACTGGCCGGTCCAGCGTAAGCGGACGCGGAGCCCTGGTGCTGGGGGTGTGGGGTCGATCGCAGCCGCCTAGGGCTGCCGGCGACGAAGACAGCTAGTGTGAGGTGAACCGTTCCTGTGCAAGGAGGGTTGCTGCCTCCTGTAAGTAGCCAGGGCCGGGACCATAGAGGGCGCCGAGATCTGCAGGATCGCTCTCCCCTTCTCCTGCATCTTCCGGTGGTTGTCAGGCCAGAGGACTTGAACCGCCGCCAGCTACGTCAATCCCCGGGGAGTTGGTCGGCGCTGGAGCTCAGACTCCGGGGAGGGGTCGCTACGGACAATAAAGCTAAGTCTGCTGCTGTGGGGCATTGGGGTGTTTTAGCGGGGAGGGATGTTTTTTATTAGTGTTTGCTGCAGTGAATTGTGTGTGTTAATAAAATGATTTGTTATTGTAAAGCGGCCGACTTGTGGTGGTTATTGGAAGGTTCTGACATGGACCAAGACCCGATCCGAGAAAAAAACCCACATTTATTACAATAATTATTCATTTCAAATAACCAAACATCAAGGCAAGTTGTATAGCTACACAATGCACTATTATATCGAACTGACTTTGAGGTATGTAAATTAAAGTTGCTGCCTGAACAAAAAGAAAATGAAACACTGAAATTAATAACTTTTAAAATAAATAAATAAAAACTAGTAGGCCCAAGTCCCATACTATCTCAGTCTGGCTTAACAATGCATGGCTCCTGCAACCTCTTAAAGGTTTTTAGCCAAAAACACCAGTCTATTGACATGATCAGGCTTCAAAGATGCACGCAGGCAGTTGACAACATTTCCACCAGTGCTGAATACCCTTTCTGATGAGGCACTTGTGGCTGGGATGCAAAGATATTTCTTTGCCAGGATGGAGGGTCGTGGGAAGAGCTTCTGTGATAGCTTCCACCATTCCAATGGGTCTTCCTCTGTGTCCAGTGTCCCTGCCTGGAGGTAGGCCTGAAGCTCCAAAGCTATGGACTGGTCCAGTTGCAGAGCATGTTCTGCACTTGGAGCTGTGCTGTCAGGAACCTTGAAGAAGCTGCTTAGGCCCTTCTTCCTCTTCTTTTGGTTTGATGCACCAATATCAGCAACCTCAGCATCACCAACAGGTGTCTCCATCACTGCAGCCTCCTTTAAGAGAACAAACATAAAGGACAGCAACACAGAATGAGGAACCTGTTTTATCTGTCTCTGGGATGGTGTTCTAAAATCCAGTCCTAAAATTATGAACAATATAAATAATACTAGTTTTTTTAATTATTACATATATTCACTTTAACTCTTTACTGTCAAATGTGTTTGTTTAATTTTGTATTAACATTAATTTGATGTTTAGGATATTTATATTTACCATAATGGTCTTCATTTCCATTGTTAGTCTGGCTTTTACTGACTCTTGGCTGACCTCGCTGACATATCTCAGTTTGAACCTTGGGTCCAGGGCCTGGTTTTTCAAAAGGTTTAATCTGGATAAAATTGATCCGGATTTAGTAAACCTTTTTTTTGCGATCCGTGATCACGTAATCCAGCTTACTTTTGAGCCAGTTTTTCAAAGCAACATCAGATTGGATCAATCTGATCCGGATAGGAACTTTTCAGGATCACCAAATCTGGATAACCAGTGCTCAAACAGGGTAGGAAATCACAATGTAGAACTATAGATATGTAAAGAGCAACAAGCAGAATAGCCAGTGTGGGGTCAATATAAGTTTATGTTTATTTGAAATGAAAACACACACATTTAAAAGAAACTAACACTGCTCATTGCAGAGCAAGATGTGCAATTGAGCATTTAAGAGGTGCTTTGCATGCCTTAACTACCTGAGAGTGGAACCACAGAAAGCATGCAACATAACCCTTGCCTGTATTGTCCTGCACAACATCGCTACTAAGCGCAATGTTCCTCTCTGTGCTGACAATGATGCACCTGAGCCCTTTGGAGACCCTGACCAACCTCCTGCATTCCGCCAGAACGAGCAAACAGGACGTGCAACAAGGGACGCAATAGTTAGACACTATTTCTGATTTGGATTTGTTTTGGATTTCAAATATCAGTGATTGCCATTCTTTGCATTTTTTTGGTTATTCTGTAATCATTGCATGCATCACTAATAAATATTCTAGAAACAACAATATTTTCGATTGTGATGAACATATATATCAGTTAGTGGCAGAATAAAATTGATTGTTTTTGGTCAGTTTTGACAGCTGTTTGGGGGATTATTTTATGAGGCCAAACTCTTTCTACGTTGCTGTAGGCCTCTACTGAAAGGCTGAATACATTAAAGCCTACCTAATCACTGTAGCCTGATGGAAGAACAAATAAAATTAAAACCTTATGAATAAATAGGATATCTGGTAAGATACTGCATGATTCAAATAAAGTATTATTTGATACTTTTTTAAAGTTTTCATTACATTTTGGGCATGAAATCAACGCTGAATCCACCCTTCTGATGGGATCAGTTTAATCCAGGTTTTTTGGATCAAAATGATCCAAATCCTACAAAAAAGTTCTGAAAAAAACAAACTAAAAGTTTGATCCGAATCAAAACCAAGATTGGATTACGTGATCTAATCCGATTATGTAATCCGTTTTTTCTTTTGAAAAACCCATTTTCAAGATTTGATCCAATCCCTTATCCAAAATCCTAGTGGATTACTTTTGAAAAACTGGGCCCAGGGCAGTGGCCACGTCGAGCATCTCGTGTTGGTGGGTCGCCATACTTTTCATTTAGGTACTCCAGAATTCTCGTCTTGATGCATTTTGAGAGGTCTGTGTCATCATCTTGCTCGGCCAAGATCGAGTTGTTAAAGAGGCGGAGTGTTGGTTTTACAAAAGACACACTCACATATTTCTCTCCAGAAAATGCATCAGTGAATTCAACCAGAGGACCCAGGGTCTTGTTGATGGCCTCAAGAACATCAATGTCCTGCCACGAGGGGATGAGGCGCCTGGTTCCTCGATCTTGGGAGAGGACGTGGGTGATGGCCTTCTGCTGCTCGAGGACTCTGGAAACCATGGCCTGCCTAGATCTCCATCTGGTTGGACATTCGGTCTTTAAGGAGTGGTCAGGCAGTTTCAGGTTCTTCTGTGCCTCTTTCAGTTCTTTCTTTTTTTTCCAACTGAATGAAAAGGTGCTGACCACTTTCTTGCAGACCCTCATTGCACGCTCAATCCTGTGATCTTTCATGGCCCTTTCTATAACACCATAAAAATATAAGAATTATCAGGATGTTTATCATTTTCTTGTGTGTGTGTGTGTGTGTGTGTGTGTGTGTGAGTAAGAATAAGTGATGGTAACTTATTTATGTGTTTACATAAGGCATACAATTAATTATGTATTAAAATGTGTATGACTGACAGAATGAAAGTATCTGATATATATATATATATATATATATATATATATATATATATATATATATATGTAGATAGCCGTAGCTACTTAGCTAGCGCGGGGCTAACTAGATCAGAACCACCCCGTAGCGGTCCTCCAGTAGAACCCGAGCAGCCGGGACCTCAGGCCGGCTGGGTGACTGTACGTAAGAAGCATAGAACCCAGCCCGTGGGACACCACCAACCCGTCCACGTTTCAAACAGATTTTCCCCACTCGGTGACGCACCCACTGAGAAGCCGACTCTGGTTATAGGTAGCTCCATAGTCAGAAACGTGGCATTAGAGACTCCAGCAACCATAGTCAAATGTTTGCCAGGGGCCAGAGCGGGCGACATTAAATCCTACCTGAAACTGCTGGCTAAGGATAAGCGTAAATACAGTAAGATTGTTATTCACGCTGGCGGTAATGACACCCGGTTACGCCAATCGGAGGTCACTAAAATTAATGTTGCTTCGGTGTGTAAGTTTGCCAAAACAATGTCGGACTCCGTAATTTTCTCTGGCCCCCTGCCTGACCGGACCAGTGACGACATGTTTAGCCGCATGCTGTCCTTCAACCGCTGGTTGTCTAGGTGGTGTCCCGAAAACAACGTGGGCTACATTGATAATTGGAAAACTTTTTGGGGAAAACCTGGTCTGATCCGAAGAGACGGCATCCATCCCACTTTGGATGGTGCAGCTCTTCTTTCTAGGAATATGGCCAATTTTATTAGTCCTCCCTGACAACCCAGGGTCCAGACCAGGAAGCAGAGTGGTAGTTTAACCCTCCCCTCTGCAGCTTCTGTACTGTTACCCACCCACTCCCCCATCCAGACAGTGTCCTGCCCACGGCCAGAATCAAACAGATTAAAGATCAGGCTTAATAGAGCAAATCATGATAATCTCATAAAAATAAAAACAAACTCTACTGAACAGAAAACTAGAACAATTAAATGTGGTTTATTGAACATTAGATCTATCTCTTCAAAGACTTTATTAGTTAATGATTTGATTTGTGATAATCAGATTTCTCTGTTTTGTCTCACAGAATCCTGGCTGCAGCAAGAGGACTATGTTAGTTTAAATGAGTCGACTCCTTCTAATTATTTAAATCATCATATTGCTCGTAGTACAGGACGAGGAGGAGGAGTAGCAACCATCTTTCATTCAGATTTATTAATCAGTCCCCAACCAATTAGTAGCTACAGTTCTTTTGAACATCTAATTCTTAGTTTGCCTAATCCGGATTGTAAAGCTCTAAAACCACTTTTGTTTGTAGTCTTGTATCGTCCACCAGGCCCCTACTCTCAATTTTTGGATCAGATCTCAGATTTCTTGTCTGATTTGGTGTTAAATACTGATAAGGTCATTGTGGCTGGGGATTTTAACATTCATGTTGACATTGAAAGTGATCCTCTCAATGTAGCCTTTAGTAATATCTTAGACTCAATTGGTTTTACTCAAACAATCCATAGCTCCACCCACTCCTGCCATCATACATTAGACCTTGTGCTGACATATGGTATAGAGTGTGAGGAGATAACAGTATTTCCACACAATCCTGTCTTGTCGGACCATTTTTTGATAACTTTTGAGTTTATTATAACCGAGTTCTCCAGACATGAGAGTAAATTCCATTATAGTCGATCGTTATCTGATAACGCTGTAGCAAACTTTAAAGCAGCTGTTCCATCTTTACTGTCTTCAGAATCTCAGTGTAACTTAGCAGAGGGCAACTATTTCATTTCTAGCCCTTCACAAATTGACGGTCTAGTTCATAGTGTTACTTCCTCTTTACGTGTGGCATTAGACAATGTTGCCCCTTTAAAAAAGAAGGTCATTAAGCACAGGAAGTTGGCTCCCTGGTTTAATTCTGAACTGCGTACTTTAAAACAAACCTCTAGAAAATTGGAGAGAACATGGCGCTCTACACACCGGGAAGAGTTCTACTTATCCTGGAAAAATAGTCTAGTGCTTTATAAAAATAAGCTTCGACAAGCTAGAACTGCATATTATTCGTCACTAATTGAGGAGAATAAGAATAATCCTAAATTTCTTTTCAGTACAGTTGCTAAACTTACACAGAATCATAGCTCTGAGCCAGCTATTCCCTTAGCCTTCAGCAGCAACGACTTTATGGAATTCTTCACTAATAAAATAGATTCTATTAGAAACAAAATCATCAGCATCCTCCCCAACACGACTTCTTCTTCCTCAGTAAGTGAGGCAGCATCTGAGGTAACTGTAGAACCTCATCTGTGTTTGAACTGTTTTGATGCAGTTGAGCTTTCAGAGTTATCAAAAATATTAGCTTCATCTAAACCTTCAACTTGTATTTTAGACCCAATCCCAACCAAATTATTTAAAGAAGCATTTCCTTTGGTTACTGCCCCCATTTTAGATATAATTAACCTATCCTTAGTAAATGGATACGTACCGCAGGAGTTTAAGGTTGCTGTAATTAAACCTCTACTTAAGAAACCTTCTCTGGATCCAGATGACCTAATGAATTATAGACCAATATCTAATCTCCCATTTTTATCTAAAGTCCTTGAGAAAATAGTGGCCAGTCGAGTATGTGAGCATCTAAACACTAATGATCTGTTTGAGGAATTTCAGTCAGGTTTTAGAGAGTATCACAGCACTGAAACCGCATTAGTGAAAGTTACAAATGATATTCTCACGGCCTCAGATAAGAATCTTGTGTCTGTTCTGGTCTTGTTGGACCTCAGTGCTGCTTTTGACACAGTCGATCACAATATTCTCTTAGAAA
>SSNS01000247.1:189454-250476 GCA_006937985.1 Aphyosemion australe | reverse complement strand
GTGTGTGTGTGTGTGTGTGTGTGTGTGTGTGTGTGTGTGGGTGCGGGGTGTGCCTGTGCCTGCTCTGTCTTCTCAACCCCCAGTGAGCCGTAGCGGATGGCTGCTCATACTGAGCCAGGATCCTCTGGAGGTTTCTTCCTGTTAAAAGGGAGTTTTCCTTCCCACTGTCGCTAAATGCTTGCTTAGTATGAGGATTGTACCAACACAATGACACTAGTCAGTGTCTTGATGCAATCTGCTGGGTCCCTTATATAGGAAACTTTTTTACTGATTGGCTTATGAACTGAACTGTATTGGAATGTTTACTTTGTGAAGTGCCTTGAGACGACTCTTGTCGTGATCTGGCGCTATATAAATAAACTGAATTGAATTGAATTGAATATATATATATATTCATTCAAAGCATGACATTGTATGAATATTGATAATTGATTAATATTGATAAATTATACAAATATTCATATTAAAAAAATCACATTATGCATCACATTCAGTAGGAATTAGGCTTACTACTCACCTATGGCCAAATGCAGCCTGTGCCCAAAGCACTGGAGTCCCATCCAGCCATTCAGTTGTGCAGCCAGTGAGATTTTTGCAGCGTTGTCTGTGGAAATACAGACAAGTTTTCTCTCCTCCAGGTCCCACTAAGCCAGTGCTTGTCTCAGACCAGCAGCTATGTTCTCCCCAGTGTGGTATTCTGGGAAAAATGATGTCTGGAGACATTTCGTTTTCATGTTGAAATCTGCATCAATGAAATGTAGCGTGAGGCTCTTATATACAGCTCCGTGGTGCAGCTTGACCACAAGTCCGTTGTGGTGGCGAAATATTGGGCTGTAGCCACGTCCTTTGCGACACCCTCATGACACTCATCATATAAGGCGGGGAGAGCCACTCGACTAAAATAGTGATGAGATGGCAAGTTATCCCGTTTGTCCAAGGTGTTGATGAGTTTCCTGAAGCTGGGGTTGTTCACTGTGTTAATTGAGCACTGGTCTTTGGCGAGAAAAAAAGTTATCGTGTTTGTTATCTCTTTGTGTCTCTGGGAGCTGGTGGGATATGGAGCTATGATTGGGACTTTATTACATGTAACTTGTAACAAGTTTTGTAACTTGTAACATGTTTCATGACACGTAACTCTAGATTTGTAACTTGTAACTTTAGTTTTGTAACGTGTAATTCTCAATTTGTACATGAATTTCTCGTTTTGTAACATCAAACGTTCGTGTTGTACATGAAACTTTTGTTTTGTAACTTAAATCTAACTTTTGTTTCCTAACATGTAATTCTCAATTTGTACATGTATTTCTCGTTTTGTAACACCAAACTTTCATTTTGTACTTGAAACTTTTGTTTTGTAACTTACATCTAACTTTAGTTTTGTAACATGTAATTCTCTCAAATTTTGTAACATCAAACTTTCATTTTGTACATGTATTTCTCGTTTTGTAACATCAAACTTTCATTTTGTACATGTATTTCTCATTTTGTAACATCAAACTTTCATTCTGAACCATTAAACTCTCGTTTTGTATCTTGCAGACTTCAAAAATAAAAAAATCATTGTACATGTTTGAAATCAAAACTCTCAAAACACACATCTCATTCTACAGTTACAAACCTCAAGTCTACAGTGTTACAAATCATTTTGTCCCAATTGTAGCTTGGGTGGGAGGAACTTGGGAGGAACCAATGAGAGCACGAGTCTTAGCTACCAATCATGTTTCTCAAATTCCTGTCCAATCATTGGGAGAGGAGGGCAGGGATCTGTAAACCTCACAACCAAACGTGCTTACGTTCGCACTTCGCACTCTTTGCCTGTAGGTGGCGATAAAGCACATTGATAGACCCCCTATTGGCCGCTCGGGTGAGGGAAATGCGGCCGCCATCTTTGATCGCGTGGGCTTCCGGCAGACACGACTCATAACAGCAGCAGTGAGCAGGATGCCTGAGCTCCGTGCAGCTTATTCTTGCTCTAATCGGTGGACTGTTGAGACCAGGGCTCTTTTCACAAGTAAGTTTGAGTATTTTTGTTGTTTGTATGTTGTAAATATGACTTTGCTGTACTGTATTTGTCCACCAGCAGCGCCTCCTAGTCAGCTAACATTAGCTACATGTTTACTGCTGGTGTTCCCCTGAAAATGACAGCTAAATGAGACTATTAATCATTTATTCCAAAACACTGACTTAGGTTACAGCTGAAACAAGAATGCTGCTGTAGAAATCAAACAAATCATCCTGCTCATAGTTATTGTCTCAGACTGGAGAATAGTTAGCTAACAAGCTAACATGATGATGAGGACTGCAATGCAGAACTCTTTCTTTGATGAGCTTTAGTTCATTATCAATAGAAATGTGATTTTTAGGTTAAAGAAAGGTTCTAAGAAATCTTAAGGAAGAAGTAAACAGAAGAGTAGAAATAACACAAGAGGAATTAAGAAATTAGCATTGGCCTCCTTTGTACAATGTTGTGTAGACTCTAATCTGCAAATCTCATGTTTTTGTTTAGGTTTCCCACAAAAAAGGGAGGAAGAAGTGTGAAGTGTGTTTAAGAAGAGAATCTTCCTGCAGCTGATTTATTATGATTGGAACTGGGCTGTGTCAGACTGAGACTCAGAGATGGAGTTTATTTCATCTTCAGCTTCCTGGTTCTCCTTCAAACAGTAAGTGTATCATAAGGCCATCAGCATTCTTAAATGTACATATCCTTTTATCAATCACAAGGCAGAGTGTAATACTTATCCCCACACATACCTTGGCTTGATGTTATTTCTCACAAAAAAATGATTTTAATAAACAGTAATAATCATATCTAGGTGCCCCAGAGTTTTCACAGCACCAGGGGGCCTTGATCTCAGGTGAGAACCACAGGTGTGTACTATAAACAGTATATTATTTTCAAATATTATGCTTGTTTGTTTTAACCAGACAAGTGCAGAACTACATCCAGAAGAGCTGAAGAGAGCCTGTCTGTGACCTCCCAAGATGCCCAGAGACTCTAACCTCAGCCTGATGATGTGAGGATCATATCATAATGGGCACACACACACACGCACGCAAACACACACGCACGCACGCGCGCACACACACACACACACACACACACACACACAGCTGCTACTATAAGAAAGTGAGCCATACTCTACTGGTGTCAAAAGGATGTGTGTGAATAGCCTGCCCTGCCAGACTCTCCCTCTGTCTATTCTACACAGCAGAAGAGTCTGGAATCTCAGAGGCAGCGAGCACCATGAGGGGCGGGACTAGCCAGCTCAAAAATAACCAACCCGAAAAAAGGCGGAAATGACGACGTACCGCGCAATGCTGTAGTTTTCTAGTTGTAGTCAAAGATGGCGTCAAGGGAGCGCTGCTAACAATCTCCCTCTCACTGTTCACGCCGAGCTGCACTGCAGTTAACCTAGGGTGACCATATTTCCATTTTCGAGAAAGAGGACAGGGGATCTGTGCCTACCGATGACGTCACACCATGGGCGTCACACCCGTGGGGGATGTGGGTGTTTTAACACCCACGCTTTTTCTAATAAGGAGGCTAAACACCCACCCCTCCCGACACGCAGAACACGCGCTCCATGAGGGGCCTCGTTTTGCGCACGAGTACTCATTCTCCAAATGCGCAAAAGGCGCATCGCTGCCGCGTGCCGCAGACACAACACCGAATGCCACACAAACCACGTTGGGACCCATTTTTTTCCCGATGTTCTGTCAGAACACCTGGCTTAGAGCTAAAATATTAGATTCTGCCAACAAAATGGCTCTAGAACAATTCATATGTAAGCCGATGTGTTTTTGCAAACACTATAATTAATACTCGTGGGCAGGCTTTGAATTACACAGAGGATTCTGGGGGAGCCCAGTGACGGGGAGGGGGTGTCTCCATTGGTTTTCTTGTTTTAACACAGTATTATGATGTTTCATTTACCTTTAATCACTGACGGTTTCGGCGACTACTGTCGCCATCTTCAGAGTCACGCCGACTTGACGGCGTCACTTCCGCTGTTTATTTGCAGGCAGTAAGGGGCGTTGCCGCCCCCTACTGCCTGCGCCTTCCTGGTCGATCACCACGTCCCATGAATGATCCAGCGTGTACACTCCTTCATCCCTATTCATGGTCCTGGGTCCACGTCTCCTTATCTCGATTGCTTCCTTTATCCATCGTCTGTAAGGCACGGGTAGGCAGTAGGGGGCGGCAACGCCCCTTACTGCCTGCAAATAAACAGCGGAAGTGACGCCGTCAAGTCGGCGTGACTCTGAAGATGGCGACAGTAGTCGCCGAAACCGTCAGTGATTAAAGGTAAATGAAACATCATAATACTGTGTTAAAACAAGAAAACCAATGGAGACACCCCCTCCCCGTCACTGGGCTCCCCCAGAATCCTCTGTGTAATTCAAAGCCTGCCCACGAGTATTAATTATAGTGTTTGCAAAAACACATCGGCTTACATATGAATTGTTCTAGAGCCATTTTGTTGGCAGAATCTAATATTTTAGCTCTAAGCCAGGTGTTCTGACAGAACATCGGGAAAAAAATGGGTCCCAACGTGGTTTGTGTGGCATTCGGTGTTGTGTCTGCGGCACGCGGCAGCGATGCGCCTTTTGCGCATTTGGAGAATGAGTACTCGTGCGCAAAACGAGGCCCCTCATGGAGCGCGTGTTCTGCGTGTCGGGAGGGGTGGGTGTTTAGCCTCCTTATTAGAAAAAGCGTGGGTGTTAAAACACCCACATCCCCCACGGGTGTGACGCCCATGGTGTGACGTCATCGGTAGGCACAGATCCCCTGTCCTCTTTTTCGAAAATGGAAATATGGTCACCCTAGGTTTCGATCCACTTTGAAGTGTAGAAAAGCTGAAATTTCCAAACTTTATTTTATTCACACAATAATATAACTATTCAGATGTATTACTTGTAGTCCAGTGTATAATAATATGTTCAGAGACGAACAGAAATGTCACTTTTAAAACGCCTTTTCAATGTGGTGTCAGTGAGAGGCTAGGGCGACCGAAGCAGGACCGGGAGGGACGCGTAATTTGGAATTGTAGGATGTCCGAGGAAGGTCCCGACTCGGGAGTGTGTTGTGTGAGGGGTTGTGNCACACACACACACACACACACACACACACACACACACACACACACACAGCTGCTACTATAAGAAAGTGAGCCATACTCTACTGGTGTCAAAAGGATGTGTGTGAATAGCCTGCCCTGCCAGACTCTCCCTCTGTCTATTCTACACAGCAGAAGAGTCTGGAATCTCAGAGGCAGCGAGCACCATGAGGGGCGGGACTAGCCAGCTCAAAAATAACCAACCCGAAAAAAGGCGGAAATGACGACGTACCGCGCAATGCTGTAGTTTTCTAGTTGTAGTCAAAGATGGCGTCAAGGGAGCGCTGCTAACAATCTCCCTCTCACTGTTCACGCCGAGCTGCACTGCAGTTAACCCCAGCTTTCCAGCTTTTTTTACTTGTTGCTCCATTAGCGCAAGTAAAGGTGACACCACGATAAAATGTGTTTTAGCTGGGTAAGCACCTTCCTCAGTAGAAATTAATGCACTGGGGGCGAATGGAGACCCATCTAAAATGGTGACCGGCCACTACGGTAGCTCCAATCCATGAGGCGTCTACGTATATATGCCTGTGGCTAGCACAGTGCAAACATCTTTCTTTAGAAGAAAGGCTTTTAGCGCTTCTTCTTGTTGTGGTTTTAAAGACATGTCCAAGTCATTTAGAACAGAGGAAAGAGCCGCAGCGAGCTCCGCTTCAGACGCCATCTTCGTTGTTTATGAGAAACTGAGTCGTGGTGTGTGACGTACGCTGCTCAGCGCTGATTGGCTCGGTGAGAACTCTCAGGGGGTGGGGTTATATGAATAGGAGCGTTACCAGACCCATTGCTTCCCATAAGGAAGCATTGGTATGGCTGGCCAGGCTAGTGTGTGAAGTGAAACACCACACAAACAATTTTTTCAGAGTCCTTTGTTTGACATGAAGAGGAATTATTAACTTTTGCTCTAAAAACTTCAGATCTTCAGATAGACATTTTGGCAAAGCAGGACCATAAATACACAAAGAACTACAGGAAGTTCTCCTCACCCATCATTGTCATGGTCCTAAAACACACAGATACCTCAGAGAGACTCTATATGTGCCCCTCCCACATCCACACAAAACAAAAAGCAAGTCTTAAAGAGCAAATTGCTGGTTAATTTTTTTCTAATTCATATAAAATGCTGTCCAAAAATACTATTTTAAACGTTTATTGTAGGTATTTCATTTAAAGTTAAAGTTAAATTCCCACTAGTTGTCACACACACTGGTGTGTGTGAAATTTGTTCTCCGCATTTTACCCATCCCCATGGTGGGGAGCAGTGAGCTGCAGCTGTGGCCGTGCTCGGGAACCATTTAGTGGTTTAACCCCCCAATCCAACCCCTTAGTGCTGAGTGTCAAGCGAGGAGGCATTGGGTCCCATTTTTTCAAAGTCTTTGGTATGACCCGACCGGGATTTGAACCCCGATCTCCCAGTCTCAGGGCGGACACTGAAACCACTAGGCCACTGAGCTGGTTTTTAAAAAAATACATAACAGCACAGTTTTTCAAGTAAAAAGTGTCCTTTTTCAGCAAAGCTTCTAAAAATGCTCTTTTTTCTAAATCTTAGCCTCTGACGTAACCAAAGGGAGTTCTAAGCTTGGTTCTGTCTGCAGCTTGGTGTGGAGAGTGCAGTTTTAGGGTAGAGAGGTTGTGTTATTGAGTCAGTGTGTGTGTTCACTAGTTTAGAATTGTGTTCATTTTGATACAATATTATTTATGGAGGCTGTAGAAACTCCAACCTGTCCAGACAGCGAGTCCACGGGTTTCCTAATAAGTAAATAACGCCTCTGTCTCCATGCCTGGGGGCGTTTTGTGCAGCTGTCGGTACCAACTCATGGAGGTCTGCGCTGGCCTCCAGAGACCCGTGGTGAGGTTTAAAAAATTAATTGCGGATTTCTAGAACTCAGATCACCATCGGAACCATGCCAGAACCGCAGCTCGACCACCAGAAGAGATGTGCGGCCCAGTGAGCCAGTCGAGCTGGTTTCTGGGTCAAAACTGCCACGCGGACCTCCAGGAGAGGATGCGCTGCCTTTAAAAATACCAGCGAGTAAGTCGAGCTGTTTCTGTGTCAGATCCAGCTCACAGCAGCGCGCAGGAGCTCCAGATTCAGATCACAGGTGCTCTCTCTCTCTCTAAAGTGCTAAACTGCGTTACGTTAACAGATATTATCGAGTATGAGACCGCTGACAAACGCCCATCAGTTCATTATTGTCAAATATTAATGTTATATTAACTGAGCGATACTATTTTAATTGTCTGCTACATGATAGTAATCTGTACAATATTGTAATGTTAGCACACGAGTTTAAGCTAACATCGTTAACTCACCAAGACACCTGCTGCTCCCCGCTGCTGCTCCTCACATCACAGCTCAATCTCTCTGCTTTGGCAGATTGTTTCTCCCTCTGGCTTGTCTCTGCCCTCTGAGACGTGCAGCAGACTCAAACTTTATGGTATTTGTCCATCATAAGTATAATTATAAACATTTAAAGTTTCCTCTGTGTCAGAGCTGCATTAGAATCCATATTTGTCTCTGGATTAAGCTAACAGGACTCCCTCTGCTGACGTCACTTGATTTGGCATAAAAAAAACATTTTTCTCACATAAATGACTCTAAAAGCCTAAATAATTTATGTATGTGTAAAATAATTTTAAAAAGAGTTTCTGTTATGTTTCTCTAAACATTGGGTCATGGGAGTCTCTACCTTGCAATTTGCTCTTTAATGTCATCCAATTTAACTTTTGGAAATTACTGATGCAAATATGTTAAATAAATATATTTTTATTATTTTACAGGAGGCTGTGATTGGTGGATGACGAGCCTGGCCTGAACAAGATGATGCCAGAAAGACCAGGCTAAACAGATGTGTAACTCTCATGCTGGATGCCACGGCCGTCAGACTTGATCTCATTGGTTAGGTCTGTTTCTGAAGAGAAGGCAGCACCACGTGGCCAAACTCACCTCTCTTGAACTGCAGAAGGGGAGCAGTTTTACATTCAGGGATTAACACTGTTGACATGTTTTAAAGAACAATTAAAAAATAGTATGTGTGAACAATATAATTGTATCTTCTCATGTAGATAAATGTAAAAATGTGTTTGTTGCCTTTTTGTCAGCTGTGATCTCTGATTTTCTCTGTTTAGGACTGCAAGTGTCCAGGGTCAGGAGAGGCTCACTGCTGCTGATTTACCTGGTTGTCCTCCTGGGAGAGAGGCCTTCCACTATTATTATCATGTTAATGTTGTTTGGTATTTACATTTATTAAAACAAATACTAATGGATAACTCATTTGATCATTTTATTATTTACATGTTTTTGAACATATTACATGAACAGAAAATGGAAAGATGGTAAGGGGACAGGACTATTTATAATACATGACAATTATTTAAAGATCGAAACAAATATGGAACAGTTATGTACAGTTTAAGCAGGATTAAGCTGAGTGACTTCCTGGATCATTTATTTAAACTGAGTGAACAGGAAGTCTGCTGTGTAGCTGGATCTGCTGCAGGACCCCAGACTTGGATGGAATGATGGAGCAGAGACCCGTGACTGAACCTTTCTGGTCCAAGGGTGGAACATCATACAGGACGGTCTGCAGCGAGTGCTTTGAGATGCTCCCTCTCACTGTCCACTCCATCGTCCATCTACAGGGATTGCTGGGCTGGCTCAGTTGACAGCTGTCGCATCTCTAAGCCATATTCAGAAATATGCAATAAGGAGATGGTTTCTGGATTCACTAGTATAACAAAAACAAAATTACTGTGTGTTTTTTAAAATAGAGGTTCCTACTGTTAACAGTAGTCGTGGGTTGGTGGAAGCTCCTCCAGGACAGAGCACAGCTGACTGCTTCCATACCAGCCTCTCTCATCTCATGTCTTCCTCATTCTCTTGGGCCACAAGTCACCAGCACTGAGGCGGATGTTGTGCAGAATGGTGCATGCTGACCTGTAATAGAGGAAAAAACTTTATTATTAAATTTAAAACACACTTAACATACAGTACATTGGTTCTGTTTAAAGTAAAGCAAGCAATAAAGAGAAAGCAGGGAATAATCTTTAAAAAAATCTACAAATTTACATTTTTAGAAGAGATCTAAGCATTATTGGCCTTAAATTAAATAAAAAAATGCACATTGAAAACATTTCAATGTTATTTTTTTAACTTAAGTTCGTTTTTGATACTTTTACACCCACCTAATGCTCATTAAGAAGTTCTAAGATCCAATTACCATTTGAAAATGTCCTACTGTAGTCAACATTTAAAATGTATTTTGTTAATATTAATTATTTACATGTTAATGCTCTATAGTAATGTGTACATTTAACCACCGACCTTTCTGTTGCTAAAAACATCAAAATATAAGTCCTGAAAGCTTGTAGACTAAACTAAATGACTTTACCTGGAAATGGTTACCTCTCAGCCTAAAGAACAAACGCTGGTGACGGAGGTGAAGCTGATGTAGAATTACATGTTAGGAAACTAAAGTTAGATGTAAGTTACAAAACAAAAGTTTCATGTACAACACGAAAGTTTGATGTTACAAAAATGTACAAATTGAGAATTACACGTTACAAAACTAAAGTTACAAGTTACAAATCCAGAGTTACGTGTCATGAAACATGTTACAAGTTACAAAACTTGTTACAAGTTACATGTAATAAAGTCCCAATCATAGCTCCATAGTGGGATACCTGGTCGCATTGTAAAGGGTAGCGGGAATGGAGGTCTGTGAGGATGAAGCAGGAGTTGAGAGTTTTTTTCTCTCTGCTCTTTTATTGCTTGATCATAAGCCACTTTGTGAGCGGCTTTCAAATGATTGAATAAATTTGTAGTGTTGCTCTGTGGTGCAGCTACGACAGCGTAGCAAAGTTTACACATTATTGCTACTTGATCCACGTCTGACTCCGCGAACCCATAATGTTTCCACACCACTGAAGTCATTTTACCTCTCTTTTCCACCAACGGCTTTCTTTCTTCAGCCATTATCCTCTCATCTCCAAATAACTTTGCATTCCTCAAGTCTTGTCACTTGTTTGAGACATGTTCGCAGCAGCTCGCACTGAAACGGAAAGTGGTTGGGGCTGTGAGAGGTGCGCTCGATTTGCCACACGGAGCAGCGCGAGAGTAAACCCGCGAGGGAGGAGCTAATAATCGGCTCAGTCAGTTTTAATGATCGTTGAAAACCCAGATCATAATTGAGATTAAAATTCGATTAATTGAGCAGCTCTACCTTGGATGAATAGGTGTTTCTGATCATGACAGAGAAACTTCTGCTTGACAAAAAGGATCTGAGCCAGGTGTAACGTAGGTCAAGGCCATGGAATGCAAGGGTTAGGACACTGTCTGCTTCATCAGTGTGACACAAGTTAATAGTCTGGTCTCCAAACCAGAAAACATACTGCTTGTGACCTTGCTACCGGGAGGTACGGTCATAATAAATCCCTCTCTCCTGCTGCAGAAGCACAAGGCTCTGCACAAGACGAGACTCTTTTCCCTTTTAATAAAATGATTTCTTTACTTTACAGGGTAATAATAATTACATTAAACAATGAATGTTATATCTAAAGTGATTTAATAATGTCTTGACTGCTTTACAGTAATGAATGAATCAACATAAATGTTTATTCTTATAATGCTTTCTTTCAGATCTTAAATTCACCAAATGAGTCTACTTGATGAGTTTAATAATGGTTGATTATCAGTATATCCACATATTAAAATTAATATATTAATAAATGAAGGTTTAACTTGTTTACTTAACAGATTAAGGAATAAGTCTTTTCTAAGTGTCTAAGGAAAAAGTGAAGTTTAAGGACTTTTGGAAAACGCCCACTTGTCAAATTCTGATTTGCCAAAATTGATAAACAACGAACATTAAAGAGGTAACACTTCCTCTACCAGTTCAGTTCCAGCAAGCTGTCCAGTTCGGCCAAACTGGGTCAGTAGCACATGAACCATCCTTTTCAAGATCAAACTTTCTTGACAAACTGCAAAACTCCATCAGAGAAACAACTCATCAGACGTGAAACGTCTCGCCAGCAGACCCGGAGGTTATCTCTGACCAGCTGATGCAGATTCAAAGGGATACGGCCTTTGACCTCTAGAAGTCCAACTCCTCGCTTGCCGAGAAGACTTCATGGCCAGTCGGATCACTGAGAAGCCTCATCACACGGGTAGCGTACTCTCACCTGGCTTTGGATGGTTTTATTAATCTGATAATTTGTTAAACCTAAGTAAACAAACCACCAGACTTATTTTATAACCCATACATCACATTTTCTAAGACACCTAGACTTTTAATAATAAGACCATCTTTCATCATTGCTCTTTCTGTGTCTCAGTTGATGTTACCTTAACTCATCATTTATAATCATTTGTCCTGTATCATCATTAGTATTAGAAATATAGTATTAAATAGATTTTTATAAACTATATTTCTGCCTCCGTTTCAAATTATTAAAAGGCATACCCAAAGTACCTAATTTTCCCATCAATCATATTAAAGGCTCAATAATAGTGATAATTCATATTTATATGGAATATCACCTCTTATTGAATACCTTTATATTTTATTGAGGATTCCTTAAAATTAACCACTTACATCACGTTACACAGGTTACTGCAGTGCCACAAATTCCAACATTTTCTAAAAAAGAGGTGAAAATTTCATGATCTATTGTGTCAAATGCTGCCGGGAGATCTAACAGGACCAGAACAACAGGAGACCCTTCATCAACCGCTAACATAATGTCATTATGGACCTTTAATAAGGCAGATTCTGTGCTATGTCAAGATCTAAATCCAGATTGAAATTTTTCAAGGATGGAATTCTCTTCCAAAAATGGCTGCAGTTGATTTAGAACAATTTTCTCCAAAACCTTTGATAAAAACGATGGACGTGAGACTGGTCTATAATTAGATAGAATAGAGGGGTCCAAATAGTGTTTTTTTAAAAGTGGTCTGATGACAGCATGTTTGACAATACCTGATTTTAGACAGATATTGAAAATAGTGGGCAGCAAATTTCCAATAACCTTCATAATTTTAGCAGGAATGACATCTAAAGGACTACCTGTGGGTTTAATTTTTTTCACCAGGTCCGTTAAAGTAGTAAGAGAGACTGGTATAAGATAAAACTGGACTTACATTACCAGGGAGATAGATTTTTTGCCTAACAGATAGCACTTTCTCAATAACAAAATTCAGGAAGTCCTCACAAACAGTACCTGGCATATATTCAGGACAGCAGAGCCAGGATTTAAAACAGAGTCAATGGTTTTAAACAAAATCCTATGAGAAACCATTTGTAGAGATCACAGAAGAAGAAAGATACTGACATTTTGCAGCCTTCAGTGCTTTCTGATATTTTGTTAGACTGTCACATAGCATCCCCAGAGACAAGTGCAGTTTGTCCTTTTTCCACTTTCGTTGTGCTTTCCCATACTCCTGTCTGAGTGAGCGTGTAAAGTCATTTAACCAGGGATCAACCTTTACCCTTGTAGATATGTTTTTAAAAGGAGCCACAGAGTCCATGATATTCAAACACGTAGAGTCAAAGAGATCCAACATGTCTGTCAGAACTCGCTGCTGGAGGTAGGCTAGACTGAGAGTAGCAGAGATTTCGGGTGTGGAGAACTAGCGCTGAGCGGGAATGACACACAGTTAATATAGGAGCATTGGGCAGAGCTCGTACGTCAACGAGACTGGCCGACGTTCCAGAGATAATAAAGGCTGATTTACTGAAAGATGTCAGATTGGCGTTGGTTGACGCTTGATTGAAGCTGAAGAGCTGGTAGCTCTGGTTACTCATGGCTCGATTCACAGAGAAACGATGACTGAGTGCTGACGGAAGTAGAGAGCTTCCGTATATACACTGCTCACAAAAATGAAAGGAACACTTTAAAGAAACACATTAGATACATCAGATCTCAATATGAAGTTGGACATCTATACAAATAACGACAGGGCAATGTCTTAGGAACAAAAGGAAGCCAAGTCTTTTAATGGAAATAAAAGTTTCAGCCTACAGAGGGCTCAATTGTGTAGACACCCTAAAATCAGAGTGAAATGAAGATGTGGCAGGCTAGTCCATTATTTCAAAAACTTCATTTCTGCAACTCAAAATGCTTTTCAGTATCTTGTGTGGCCCCCACGAGCTTGTGTGCATGCTTGACAACGTCTATCACAGGTGCTCAGGGTGAACCTGCTCTCGTCTGTAAAAAGTACAGGGCGCCAGTGGCGGACTTGCCAATTCTGGTGTTCTTGAGCAAATGCCAGTCGAGCTCTACGGTGCTGGGCAGTGAGCACAGGGCCCACTACAGGACGTCAGGCCCTCAGGCCATCTTCATGAAGTCTGTTCCTGATTGTTTGGGTAGAGACATTCACACCAGTGGCCCTCTGGAGGTCATTCTGTAGGGCACGAGCAGTGCTCAGCCTGTTCCGCCTTGCACAAAGGAGCAGGTATCGGTCCTGCTGATGGGTTGTGGACCTTCTACGGCCCTGTCCAGCTCTCCGAGAATAACCGCCAGTCTCCTGAAATCTCCTCCATGTTCTGGAGATTGTGCTGGGAGACACATTAAACCTTCTTGCTGCAGCACGTGTGGATGTGCCATCCTGGAGAAGTTGGACAACCTGTGCAACTTCTGTAGGGTTAAGGAATCGCCTCATGCTGCCAGTAGAGATAATTACTCAAGCCAAAACTAGCACGAGTGGAAAACCAGCCAAAAAAGATCAAGAGGGAGAAACTTGAAATGACCTCCACATGTTAAACCAGTCCTGTTTTGAGGGTTTTGTAATTGTTGCCACTTTAGTGCACCTGTCGTTAAGTCCATGAACACCAATACAGCTGAAAGTGATTAACAATGCCCTCAGCTGCTTAATCAACCAGAAAATTATCAGACAGGTTTAACTGATTTCATGCCAGGCCCAATAAAAAAAGTGTTCCTTTAATTTTTGTGAGCAGTGTAGGTGCGGTGATGACGTGGAGCAGATGTCCGGTGAGTGGAATGCTGGGAAGTGGAGTCCTAGGCAGGAGATCCGTGTCCAGGGGGGCTTCAATGGGAGGAGGTCGTGATAGTTCCCCCCACCTTAGGGATGGCACCAGAAGTCCCAGGGCAGTGTGCCCAGAAGTCCGTGATGAGGGACTTGGACCTCGCGCAGACCTCACAGGCCTCTGTAAATTCCTTGGTGTCCTTGGCCATGGTGGGCCACCAGAGGGCGCGCCGGAGAAACTGCAGAGTGCGGGCTAAGCCCGGGTGTATGGACAAGCGGGAGGAGTGCCCCCATGTTAAGGTTTCCTGGCGACAGACGGCAGGTACATAGAGGCGTCCACGTGGTGTGTCAGGAAGAGATGGGTCCGTGGGAAGTGTGGCCCTGATGGAGGCCTCCAGTGGCCATGCAGTGGCGCCCAGGAAGCAGTTAGCAGGTAGAATGGCTCAGGGTCAGGCAGGTGTGTGGAATGAAAGGATTACCTGGACAAGGCATCGGCCTTGAGATTCTTGGAGCTGGGACGGAAGGCTATGATAAAGTTGTAGGCTTTGAAGAAGAGGGCCCATATGGCCTGGCGGAGATTTAACTGTTTGGTGATCCTGAGGTGGACCAGGTTGTATGCGTTCTGGAGGTCCAGCTTGGTGAAGATGGACAACTGAGAGATGGCGTCCAGGGCAGTTGTCATGAGTGGCAGAGGATGTCTGTCCCTGATGGTGATACGGTCGATAGTCGATGCAGGGGTGTAGCCCGCCGCTCTTCTTCTTTACAAAGAAGAACCCAGCGGCCCCGGGAGAAGTGGAGGGCCGGATGAATCCCTGTTGCCGGGCCTCCTGGATGTATTGATCCATAGCTCGGGTCTCCATGGGGGATAGGGAGAACAGATGCCCTCGGGGGGGAATGGTGCTGTAGGTTTATTTCCAGGTCACAGGGTCGGTGAGGAGGAAGGACGGTGGTTGGCTGTTTGGAAAACACCTGGGCAAGGTCATGATAATGATGTGGGATTTTCCTGAGGTCAGGTGGGTCATCCCTGGGAGTCTCAGGAGATGGAGGTATGAACGTGTGGTTACAGCAGTGGGGTCCCCACTCCAGTAGATGGCCCAAAGACCAGGAGATCCATGGGTCGTGGGCCCGAAGCCAAGGATGGCCCAGGATGAGGGGCATGGCTGGGGCTGTGATGATCAGGAGGAAGCTGAGCGTTTCACCGTGAGAACCCACACTCCTTCGGATTTCAGGTGTACGGTGATGGACAGGACAAGGCTGGAGCGTTTCCAGAAAACGCTTGATGTCTGCCTGTTTTTATACTTTTATGTTTTTATGCTTTTATGTATTTTTTTATTGTTCAATGTTTTAATATTTCTTTTTATCATGATTTTATGTTGTTCTCAGCGCCTTGGCCTCCTGTAACGGGTGTGGAAGGCACTATACAAATAAAGGTTGATTGATTGATTGATTGATTGAGTGGCTGGCCATCCACGGTGGTGACAGGGATTGGCTGGTCCAGGGAGGTTAGAGGAAGCTGGAGGCGAGCCGCCGGTCCATGAAGTTCCCCGCGGCACCTGAATCCAAAAGGGCCTCGAGAGTGGTGGGTCCTTGGATGAGGTGGAGGGTGACTTTTGCAGTGGTGCGTTGGGTGAGAGGAGAAGAGGTTGACCCAGGCAAAGTCCCCCCAAGCCTTACCTGGGGCTGGCGTTTCCCGGTTGGTGTGGGCACAGTGCCCCGTGATGGTCTGGGGCGGCGCAGTAAGTGCAGAGGCCCTCCCTGTAGCGGTGATCCCTCTCACCTGGGGATAGATGTCCTAACTGCATGGGTTCCTCCTGGGGGGGCCCAGCGGGGTCTCGTGAGGCAGGTGCCAGCTTGGAGACATCATTACTTACTGGGTAAAAATTATTTGTGGATGACTAACACGCGTGGATGACTGAGACCTTTATTATTGCAGTTCCCCTGTTCTACCACTAGATGCTGTTCAAACGCATGGTCAGAGGAACGTTTCTACGTACAAGTACAAAATGGTAAATACCACACAATGTGTAAAATTGTTCCTACCCACGAAATATGCACAGATCTTGCGTAAATACTGGTTGATAAATGAGGACAATGGTCCCTACAGCAGAACTAATCATTTATATGAGCCTAGAGCATTGACCAACAGATTTGTGTATCCACATGAGGGGGCTGTCAGTCACCAAGAATGCACCCCAGTCCCCAGCACTGATGCGCTTATCAGCTTAGCACACCAACCTAGCTTGAATACTAACTCAACCTGTGCTGAATTAAAGTCTGTAAAGTTCAAGCTAACAGTGGAGGAGGAGGGAAGGGAACGAAACGGGATTCGTGTTTTGAGTACTGTGTGTATTGCAGCTAAGTGATTTGTTTAGCGTTCAGCCTTGCACTACATCAAACTATTCTTTGAGCTTGTTGTACAGGGCAGCAGTAGCTCAGGAGGTAGAGCGGGTTGTCCAGTAATCGGAAGGTTGCAGGTTCGATCCCGGCTCCGGCCAGAGAATGCTGCTGTGTGTCCTTGGGCAAGACACTTAACCCGCCTTGCCTGCTGGTGGTGGTCGGAGGGACTGGTGGCGCCAGTGCTCGGCAGCCTCGCCTCTGTCAGTGCGCCCCAGGGCAGCTGTAGCTACGTTGTAGCTCATCCCCACCAGCGTGTGAATGTGTGTGTGAATGGGTGGATGACTGATTGTGTTGTGAAGCGCCTTGGGGGGTTGTAGAACCCTAAGAAGGCGCTATACAAATACAGGCCATTTACCATTAATGTTAGCAGGGGTTGGGAATAATTGTGATTGCCGGATTGGAGCGCTTGCTTTCATCTGGGATTATAGAGTTTTACATCCTGCTGCACCACTGAGTGGAACTGGTTCAGGAGTTAAAACAGGTCAGTAGTATTTCCTGACTTTGTTAGAAGTTGCACTCAACATAATTCATGGCGGACATTACTTTGTTTTTTTTCCTACTTAAAGTATCTAAAATGCGTTCACACAAATT
The DNA here is from genome assembly GCA_006937985.1 of Aphyosemion australe. NCBI lineage: Eukaryota > Metazoa > Chordata > Actinopteri > Cyprinodontiformes > Nothobranchiidae > Aphyosemion > Aphyosemion australe. The sequence goes on along the minus strand of SSNS01000247.1, from coordinate 233,391 downwards.
AGCTATTTGGGCCCTTGGTCAACAATGTCATTCCCTATGTCATCCATTCTTCTTTTCCTTTTGCAGCGCTCATTTTTTTTTCATCTTTTTCAGTGATGTCCTACTTGTTACCTGAGGTAAGAGGCTACTGCACAAATATTAGCTGTTAGCATGTCCGTCTGCTATGGGGCCATCTGTCTGGCTCTATTCCAGCCACGATTGGTCTAGCGCAGAGCAATACTTATTATCACATTCTCATATGTCTTTTGAGGTATTGCTATTGTTTTATCACTCAGTTCTAGTTGTATTTATACTTGATTTTACACCTTTGTTATTGGACCTGTTCAAAGAACAGGAAACACAAAACACATGAACAATATATTCATCAAAATCACTCTTAAAAAATACGAACAGTCATAGGTTTTGACATAACTAAATCACACAGCTCTATCCATGATGGGAATCTCTTGTTCTGTCCTGATCTGGTGACTGTGCAGGCCGTTGGAGTCCAATGAACTTGTTATGTTCTAGAAACCAGTTAGAGATGGTCTGAGCTCTGTGATATGGTGCATTGTCCTGCTGAAAGTAGCCATCAGAAGATGGGTCCACTGTGGTCCTAAAGGGATGGGCATCGTCAGCAACAATGCTCAGGTAGGCTGTGGTGTTTAAACCAGGCTCAGGTGGTACTAAGGGGTCCAAGGTGAGACAAGACCATGACTCCTGCAATACCACCAAAACCAGTACACCACAGGCAACAGCCTGAGGCGTTGATACAAGGCAGGATGGATCCATACTTTCATGCTGGTGACAACAAATTCTGATCAAACCATCTGAATGTTGCAGCTGAAATCCAGACTCATCAGATCAGGAAAGGTGGGTAGAACGTCATCTCATAGATGTTTAAGCCTCAATGGTGTTTGATGTCAGTTAATTGGTAACACTTTACAATATGGGACATAAAATTGTGCTTTTTCACTAGGGAACTAGTTAGGAGGTAATGAGTAATGAACCAGGGACTAATGGGTAGTTAACCAGTGCTTACTGGTAAAACACCCACCAGTCTTAATCAGGGGCTAATGGTTAGTTATCTAAGAAAGATAAACCCACATACTCATCTCTAAAACAACTTAATATTGCTTAATAGTTTTCTCAAAATTATAATAAAATAACCCTTGACTGACTACAATAACTTGTGGACTGATCATATAAAAGCATTTTGTTAAAACCAGGATTCACTCACTGAAAAAATCAGCAGAAAGCCAGAGTTCAGCACTCTGGACAGCACCAGGCATGATGCTATTTTACTGGCTTTCAATGTAATCCATATGTGGCTGTCCTGCGTGTCTAGAAAACAGTACACTGAGTTTATGAGAATATCATTAGTAACTTATACATCAATAGCAAAAAAAGAAGGTAAAAACAACTCCTGATTGTGTAAAAGAAAGAAAAAGTGATAATACTTACAAGTCCTGTAGCAACAAAGCCACGTCACCATCGGTCCATATTTCATAGCCTCCTTTAGCGCCCTCAAATGATTGTAAGCCATGCCAAATGTTTACTCTGGTATGGGCTCTATGCACGCTCCAACTTCCGCATTCCACATAGGACCGCACTCTTATGTCCGGTTGTCAGAGTCATCAGCGAAGCTGTGACATGGCTGAGAGTTTGGAGTTCACCCAGTGCTTACTGGAGGTTAGTTGCTTATGGCTTTTTGGTCGGACGTGTTATTGGTAGAGGTTTTTTAAAAAAATTTGAGAGAACCACTTTATACTTTTTTTTCATCTAAACAAAGAGAAAATTTGCCTTACATCATTGATTGTAACTTTTGGTAACTCCAGTCAGCACCAGGTGATCTCCAAACTCTCAGCCATGTCACAGCTTCACCGACGACTATGACAACCGGACATAGGAGTGCGGCCTTATGTGGAATGCGGAAGTTGGAGCGTGCATAGAGCCCATTTCTGGGTTTCACTCACGTGACCCGGAAGTCGCGCGAAACTCAAATACGGGTCAGGAAGTGTTTTGCTTCAGTACAAAACATGGGCGATGGTGGCAGAGGAGTTAAGTGGTCGCCTTGCAATCGGAAGGTCGCAGGTTCGCGTCCCACTCAGTCTGTTGCTGTCGTTGTGTCCTTGGGCAAGACACTTAACCCACCTTGCCTGCTGGTGGTGGTCGGAGGGACTGGTGGCGCCAGTGTACGGCAGGCCTCACCTCTGTCAGTGCGCCCCAGGGCAGCTGTGGCTACATTGTAGCTCATCCCCACCAGCGTGTGAATGGGTGGATGACTGTGTTGTGAAGCGCCTTGGGGGGTTGTAGAACCATAAGAAGGCGCTATACAAATACAGGCCATTTACCATTTACCAAAACACCGCGCGATGGAGGAAAGCGAGTATAGTAAGGCATTAAATGGACTGGCACAGACATGATATCGCGAAAAAAATACAACTTCATGTAGGTTACGACCCATATAGTTTAAAAAAAAGTTGGCGTTTTCATACTCTTTGGAGGATATACCCAGCGTTATAGCGATGGACATAACAAACTACTTCGTGCTGCATACCTCATATATACAGCAAACCAAATGAAAGCCTTCAAAAGCCTGGAAGCCTACAACTATTTTATTTCAGGTTGGGTAAACCATTATGTGATCCTGAGAAGCTCTAAATGACTGTCGTCTTGTTTTTGCTCAGGTAAGTAGTGAGTTGTGCTATTTAGCTCATGATAATAATGATATCACTATTGCTAACAACAAGTATGTTTATGTGCTAGAATCTACTGGTAAATAACGTATTAGGCCTATTTAAATCTAAAGTTCTGGTACGTTTGTTTTAATAGGGTATAAACGCCACATTACAACACTAAGCTAACTGCTAACAACATTAGCACTCTGAAAGCTATTTGCCGTACGGACACATGAAAACAGTATCAAACTGTTTACCTGCCGATTTTATGGCTGTGTTCAATAAAATGCTATAAAACATTTAGTAAACCCTTACCTGTTAGAAAACTTTAGCATCGTCTGTTTCAGCTCCTCCTGTTTTTAGCCGGAGATTACTGATTCACTTCTGCCATCTTCTTTCAGTAAGTTTTTAAAAAAAATAAGTCCTTTGTGGTCTTTGTCCCGATTAGAGCAATTGTAACAACCATAGACAACACAGAATTTGAGCATTTTAACGCCAAATCAACAGAGTAAACAGGGATCTGTGCAGAGGCAGCTCCTGCTTGACCCACATCTGCATTTGTTTACGTGGACTTCAATAGGAGAGGCAGGGAAGAGGCAGGGAAGAGGCGGGGATGCTACGTCATGTGAAACCCAGCAATAGTCACGCACATCTACTTCTGGACCATGGGTCCTCAACTGCCAAAAAAATTAATGGGAGTCTCTGGACCGATAGAAGTTATTTTTTGATCCTGTGTGATATGTGCCATAGATTTTACATATGATATCTGTGAATTTTAAAAAAACATTTTGATGCCAAAAAAGCACTTATTTTCTACAGGTGGCAAAAGCTACTTAAAGTTTTGTGTGAAAAGACGTAACGGACTCCAACTACTCGTCTCACCAAATTTACATAATCAAACCAGACACGGAGAAGAGAAGAAAAATGTCTGTGAGTTTAGCGAGCTTCACGTCCTTCCATAGACGAAAGAAGAAACATTAAATGTGGAGAAAACCACTATAAATCTGGTCATGTGGTCAGTAGCAGCTATGCTGGGGAGGAGAGATTCTGCTGTGATGTCATATATACCACTTCTGATTTGAAGTCTTTAATTACCAATTTTTACCAGCTAATAAATCTCAAACTACGTGACAAACATAGTCTAAACACACATAATTATTTAGCATTTAAATTGAAGTACAACATATGTGTGTATCAGGGTGTAAGGCAAAGCGGACCAGAAAATAACATTTATAGCCCCGTTCAGGGAACATATGAGCCGACCGGAAAGGGAGACTGACCCGTGCTGCACACTGGAAGCATCGGCGTCGCAGAATGGCAGCGGAACAGTTTACTCGCAAATTTCGCTGCTCGCCAGTGCACACCGGGAGACTCTCAGCCGTGGAGCGGCTTCACCGCCGTGCTCCTCGCTGGACTCGCGAGATCACAAGGTCCCTCAAGACATCAAAGGTCATGGTTTGTTTATGCCATCCACCATTAAACCAAAAAGAAGGAAATCACGTTTGATATCGCTGTTTGATGTCATTAATAATGTTGTTCCTCTCCACTGCCAGGATTAAACCATGAAAAACACACCGCTGCACTTCTCGAACGATGCGGTAAGTAAATAAGCCGTGAGGTCACACGTATAGACGTAATCTACATAGATATGAAATTGCATTGCTGCAATAGTCTTTTATTTTGAAAATTACTGGGCATTTTACACTGAAACTGAGTGTGATTTCCTGTCTAGCCCTATGTTACCTGCGGAAATTGACCCATCCCAGAAGCGGCACGTGGCAAAAATATAACTCGATGTAATATTTAGCGGCGCAGCATGCCGCTTCTGGGACGCGTCTTAAAATTGCTGCGTTGCGGCTGGTTTGTGTCACGCCCGCAGACTAAAATGGATTCTCTTGGTAGGCACAGGATATTAGTAAGAGAAATTTGTATAAATCTCTTTTACCTGCCAACAGTTTCGACTTCTCGCTGAAGTCTTCTTCATGGGTTAGGGTTAGAGTGCAGCCTGTATATTTCCTGGATGGAAATAAATCTGGTGACATTGCAGAAGCTTATCGAAACAATGCCAGAGCGAATGTGTGCTATAATCAAAGCTAAAGGTGGTCCAACAATATATTAGAGTGTGTGACCTTTGTTTTGGTGGCGACTTTTGTTTTGGGGCAAGGCATTGTATACAGAGGTGTAGAAGGTTCCAGGAAGTTGCTGAGAATGCTGATAGAGAATAAAGATAGGAGTCCCTCCTATTCAGTGAAGTTCATATGGATAAAGTACTGCCTCCTACCAACCACATTTCCGTATAGGGAGCTTATACAGCAGCAGTAGCTCAGGAGGTAGAGCGGGTTGTCCAGTAATCGGAGGGTTGTAAGATTGATCCTGGCTCAAGAGAATTCTACTGTTGTGTCCTTGGGCAAGACACTTAATCCATCTTGCCAGCTGGTGGTGGTCGGAGGGACTGGTGGCGCCAGTGCTCGGAAGCCTCGCATCTGTCAGTGTGCCCCAGGGCAGCTGTGGCTACATTGTAGCTCATCACAACCAGGGAGTGGATGTGTGTGTGTATGGGTGAATGACTGACTGTGTTGTAGTGTCTTGTGGGGGGTTCTAGAACTCTAGAAGGCGCTATATCAAAGACAGGCCATTTTACAACAGCTCCCTATTAGCTCTTTATTTCACCTCCACAGAAATTACTCTTACTTTTACTTACAGGCTTTGCCATGATGCCTTGTCTTGTTATTGATGATCAGCAACCTGGAAAAGCTAACTGCTAGCCTTTTGTAAGAGCAGTAAACAGCTAGCAGTCATAAAGCAGGTAGAGAGCGCCCCCTAGTGCACCTACCCGTCCCACAAAACTGTTAAGTGCGGTTTCTGGTCAGCAGAGAGCTGCAGAGCGGTGTCCAATTAGAAGTTGAAGTTTCTACCTCAAGAATCACTGAAATCCAATTTAAAAGCAATAGCTTAAAGTGTTAAAAAGTCTTAAGTATTGCTTTAACCATTTGATGTTTTCCCCTTACATTTCAAAGTTAATGTCAATACTAGTAGGCTTTTGTTGAGAGGGCCTTAAAAAACTCCAATCATTGATGTGTACATATGACATTTCGTCATAGAGCTTATTTGACACCAGCCCTTAGACACAAGACGGGCGCTGCATCAGATCCTTTTTGCTCGTTTTGTTCCCCTGGGACTCTGGGCTCATTTATTCGTGTAGTGGGGGAATGTCCTTGGGTTCAGAACTTCTGGGTTAAAGTAGTTTGTTGCATTACTGATTTGAGTGGTGTTCTTCTCCTGTTGTTCACTTAATAAATGATGATTCACGTTGATAACATGTTAGTACCAGGAAGTTTGTTGTTGAGTGTTTGAGATGTGGTGGTGTTGTTAAAACTTCCTAATAACCATTGTAGGTAGGAATGTGACAACCCGCTTAATCTAAAGTTGGTTCCTACCAGATGTGTCTAGCCTATTTTTGGTGGTGCTGAAGCACCCCTAAACTGAATCCCAGCACCCCTAAAGTTATATTTGTTTATTCATTTATTTATTTTTACTGTTTGTGCTTATTTTAACACACTAGTACTGTAAATATATAAAAACTATACTGTACTTGATTGAAATGTTATATTTTAAAAACAAAAATATAGCAAACCTGTGGTGGTCAAACGCGGTTTGATCCTGCTCACCTCCCAGACTCGGCTCTGTGACTTCCTGCGTGGCTGAGATGCTGCAGTAAGGCTGTGGGACAGTCCCGCAACTCCGTTAGTTTTCACAGGTCTTGCAAATTGACACACTGTCCTGTATTATTGACAGTCTGCCGTTTCGTGTTTAAATCTTACATAAACTGATTGTGTGGTGAAAGCAGTGGCTGTCAATCAAACTAGGAGGCGGGACTTTAACGCATGTCCGGAGTGCACTGCGCATGAACCACCAAACCTAAAGAAAATGACAGAGTGAGCCTGAAGGACAGAGAGATTTGCATGGTGGAGAAAATGGTGTAACAACAAAGACTGAAGGCATTTACATGGGTTAAAGCTGTTCAGGGAGACTCTGAGAGACTCTGCGATGTTCCTCAGAGACATTTCTCTCTGCGTCACAATGCTGCTCAACAGCAGGTTCCTCAGTAACTGGACAGGTTGGTGCTAAAGCCCAAAGAAGATTCTAACACAGACAAGGTGCTGGAGTTGTGTGTTTAATACAAGCCAAAGCCTTTTAAAGCACATTACAGAACAGCTGAAATGATTGAATTAAAGCATTGATTACTTCCCACTGTGCAAAGACGCGTCGCAGCGTCTTTTCCAGGTCATTTCTGCTATTACAATAGCTATAAATTATAAGTGACATTTATGCTAATTTTAGACAGGTTTATGAACACCTGACTTATTGAAATTACAGCTACACATAACATGCTACACAAATAAATCAAGCCCACCAATTTTATTCAAGGAGCATTCCCTGTGACAAGCAGCCAGCTGTGATTTCTCCCTTTGATGCTTCCAATGGAAATCTAACATGTACTGAAATCAGCCTTGATTGGTCCAGCAGTAACAGTGGTGCTTCAGTCTTCCACACGTCCCTAATGTGCTTTAAAAATATTGGAAAAAGAGAAAGAACTGGGCTATTCTGTCATTATTGATAATGAAAGATCTTTTAAATGACATTGGCTGTGTCCGATTCCAGGGGCAGGATGCTTGTGAGGACGGGTCCTCGCCGGTCTAGCAAGGTCATGTCCTTGCTCGACCACTAAAACTGGAAGTCAGTGGCTCTGAATTTGGAGGGTCTAGCCTTCACCAGTAGGTCCTGTCACTAGCAACCGTGACGGGAGCAAACAGGCAAAGGAAAAGAGCTAAAGCTAGCGAAAATTGAGCAGGAATGCATAATGAGCTACAGCAGCTTTACCTCCATCGCCAGTGTTTGTTCTTAAAGCTGAGAGATAACTGTTTCCAGGTCATTTTGTTTAGTTTACAAGCTTTCAGGACTTACATTTAGATAGTTTCATGTATGTTTTAAGCAACAGAATGAACGACGGTTAAATGTTCACATTACTATAGAGTATTTAACATGTAGAAAATTAAAAAAAATAGCACTGAAGTGTTCTCAATGTGCATGTGTTTACTCAACTTAAGACTAATAATGCTTAGATCACACACACACACACACACACACACACACACACACACACACACACACACACACACACACACACACACACACACACACACACACACACACACACACACACACACACACACACACAATGTGTGCTTTAAATGTAACCCTTTTTTCCCTCTATTACAGGTCAGCATGCTCCATTCTGCACAACATCTGCCTCGCTGCTGGTGACATTGTGGTCCTGGAGAATGAGCCTGAGGAAGATGTTGCAGAAGATGAGAGCGAGGCTGGTATGGCCTGATATTGCATTTTACTTTCTTTAACATAGAATGTGCTACTACTAGTTCACCTGTGGAATTAATTATAGATTCACTCAGATAAAGACAATAAAGTTTATCTTACTAAATAGAACTTCTACTAAGAAATCACAGTGTAGCCATAGAAACACTACTTGATCTATATGGTGTGTGTGTGTGTGGATATGGGGGTGTGGGTGTGTCTGCTCTATCTTCTCAATCCCCAGTGAGTCGTGGCGGATGGAATGAGGATGCATTTGAGGATGCGAGTATGAGTATCATTCAAATCTGGACAGCACTTCTCGCTTTGCTGTGATGTCAACAACCTCATAATGCGTGCTCAAAAGCATCCTACCCCTGGATTCAGACACAGCCATAGTCCACACAAATCACCAAACATCAACTCATGTTCATCCCTGGTCCATTCAGGACAGGACAGGAGACCCAAAACACAACCTGTGTGTGATTCAGTACAACTACACAACCACGTTGGAAACAAGTCTACAGGTCCAGACTATGTAGTCCACTTGGCCTCGAAGGAAAGGGACGACAGTATGGGAGGACAGGATTGTGTTGGATAGAGATGACTGATCATGTGAAAACAAGCCATCTGTCCAACAAGAAGAACCAACAGTGGAGCAGGTCTACCATTTCTGAATCTGATCCCAGACCCACACCTTCAGGAATTAGGCCAGAACAAACCTCATGTTGTCCGGAACATTTTAGGATTAGGACAGGGGTTTGTGGACTAGCTTGATTACCAGAGATCTCCTTACATTTTGAAAGGTTGATACTCTGAACCTTTTTATTTTGAATATATAAAGCTATCTGGATGAGAAGCAAAATGGATTCAAAACTGAAGAAAAAGTCCAGTTTGAACCTGCTGTGGTCAACATGGCCTGAATCACGGGTAACATCATAGAATCGTGATTATTGTAATAAATTATTGGGCATCTGACTTGATCTTCTGCAGGCATTCAAACAGTGAGGGAACACATTACTGGATGTTTTGTTGTTTTATTGTGTTTATGCATGTGGTTTATTGTGCGTCTCAACACCAGTTTGAAAGTACATATACATAAAATACATCAAGTTTGTGTGGCAGCTCATCCTGCATTCTCTTTGCACTCAACAAATATATCTGTCTAAATGTGTGACTTGGCTGAATTGCTCTTTTTTAAACTAGCTTTATCAGCATGTGGCAAGCTAATTGAATCCATTTGAAGGCAGCGGACGGTGCCTATTTAGTGACGTTCCAGAGGGTTTTACAATCCCACAGCTGGATCAAATCGTCTCCACAAGACAGTGAGGAAAAGATCAGGCAGTTGGACAAAGACAGATGAGGTGAAAGTAGAGAAAGTATTTAAAGCCTTTCAGTACCACACCAGTTCAACATATTGTGATGAAGTCTACTTTTGGAGGCTTATCTAGATCCAATTAAACTATTTCACACAAGTGTCTTTAAATTAGGACTGAAAATATTAATGCTTTATTATTGCAATGAATTAATCATTTAATGCCAACAAGTATTTTATAGCATGTTAATGCATTTTTATTATTTTTGTTTTGAAACAGGAAAACACAGAAAATCCCAGCAGGGATGACATCTTGATCCCTATTGGTTGGGATGAAAGTCATCACATGTGTTAGCCAATGAAATTATTTGTGGTGGGACTAAAATGATCATTTGAACCCAAATTTTATTTTGATTTTATTTCTTTTTTTTTTTTTTTACAAAAAACTTTGTTAAAATTGCTTTTTGGTTTGGTCCTCAGGGCCCCCTGCCCTGCATGTTTTCCATGTTGCCCTTTCAAACACCAGTGTTTCCCTGCTGCCACACACCTGACACAAATGAGTGAGTGATTAACAGGCTTCTGCAGCCATGTGCTGAAGCAGAGACATGGAAAACATGCAGGGCAGGCGGGCGCTGAGGACCAGGGTTGAGAAACCCTGGTTTAAAGGGACTATGTGGAGTTTCAGGTCAAACGTGTAACTGCAGCTTCAATAGTAAGCTCGTGCACGAGGCATGCATGCTGTACTCCTGAATGAAAACAACAGCTGAGTCAGTCCTGCTGCTGATGGCTCTTCTAAATTGTCTTTCAAAACTGCCTCCACACAATCAGCAATGTCCAATACATAATATAATATAATAGAATAGAATAGAATAGAATAGAATAGAATAGAATAGAATAGCCTTTATTGATTTTGTACAGGGTACAGTGTAATTGGAGTGCCACTCCCTTTGGTGCAAAATGTAAAAGAATACAAAAAATAATGCAGAAATAATATAAATATAAAATCAACAATAATATGTGCAAATATACACACAGAGTAGCAGCATTAGTTGGGTTCTGTGCAGGCCACTATTGTAAGCAGAATTGTAGCATATTGAGTGAAACTCAAATAGCACATATAATTGTTAGCCTATATAATAATTATAATTGTTATATAATAATTATAATTGTTAGCCTATATAATAATTATAATTGTTATATAATAATTATAATTGTTATAATTGTCAGCTTCATCCAGGCCAATGCAAGGAAGTTGGTCAACCTCATCCTGTGATGCACACCTATTGCACAAGACAAATAAATGTTATATAATCAGTGAATAGAAAGTGAGAGTGGGATGTTACTACGGTATTAAAAAAACAATAATAAAACATACCTTATTGATATTGGAGATACATAATCTGAATCATACGGGTCTAAAGCTCCTTCCTTCTCTTTCCAGCTCTAATCTGGAAGTAAAAACAGCAGCAAAACATGATTATATATCCTGACATATAGCCATTGCATTTCTATGAGAATAATTTGTTACTTACACACTGTTTCCAAACTACTGGCTTGTTCCTCATCTAAAGAGTTCTTTCAGCTCCATCGACTTGATGCTACAAAAACAAACAGAAAACATCAATTACAAAAACATAGGTTATGAATCAAATGATAAAAGCTCTGCATGTTTCTGCATTTACCAAGACTTCTCATAAATGATAACCAGGGCTGCTGTATAATTTATTCTCCACATCCAGACACAATTATCCTATCTTCTGTCTCATGAACAGAAGCTGGGATGTTTATGCCCACAAAGTTTGTCGTTTTTGCTCCAACAACACACTCCTCTGGTTATGACTTTTACTTTCTTGTGCTCCTGGTCTATATTTCCTCTCCACCTGCATGGATCCACCTGTCTGTCGGCACATCAGACGCTGGTCAGATGCTGCGTGTTGTCAGTCATTGAGGGAACGTGCACGGTGTCGGATAACTCGTCTTTTTTCTCTCTCTCCTCTTGCCTGGGCTGACGGGAGCTGACGGAGCTGTACGCGCGGCGCACATTCTCTCCAAATGCGTGTAGCGTGTGTTCTGCCTATCGGGAGGGGTGGGTCAGCGGCGCTGGGGGGGAATGCGTTTACTTGGAGACGGACATATTTTTGCAGAAATCTCGGAGATTTCCACTAATAAATGAGCGGTAATAGTAACGGTACTCATCCTACCCTGGAAAAAAGTCCCAGTGCGCTGAGAAGTAAAAATAAGAATAAGACTAATATTAATATCCTGACCAGCACTGACTCTGATGGAGACACGCTAAACAAGCAGCCTAAAATGTTCCTATGACATACGTAAGCCCCCGGTTTGCTTTGAAAGCACCCACAACCCTTACCCCACACGTAGTTAGTAATAATGTCTTACCTGTCCAGCAACAATGATGCCAACTGCGGGTCTTTTGTCTCAGCATTTTCCACTTCTGCCGGCTGGACCGATGTTTATCCTTGTTCTTTACCTTCGGCGACCAGACTGGAGTTTTGCCCTTTTTGTCGCGCTGGAATAAACTCTTGGGTTCTTTGTCTTGTTTGGGGTCTGGGCTGGAGTTTCGCTGGTGCTTGAAGCAGCTCTCTTCTTGTTCTTGGCTGAATCAGCTACCAAAACCACCTCTCGCTCTACCGCTAAGCTACAGCTAGCAAACAAACGCTGCGGGCGCGTGAGCGCGCATGACGTCATCACGCATTACGCTGCCTCTGGAGGACACCGGGGAAGCCTGCTTGCTCGACCCGAGCACAATCTTTTCTGTGAGTTTACAGGCCTACAGAGGCAATCACAGTAAAAATGCCAGGGCTCATTCTACAGGACCAGGGCATTGCAGGAGAATGTATGAGGAATAAAATTTAAATTTCTATACTTGTATTAGCTGTTAAACTTCCACATAGTCTCTTTAATTTAAATCCCAATGGACATGGAGACAGAAAAGAGAGGGTTGTTTAAACGCCGGATTGCAGGAATGCAGGAAATGACATATATTTCACAAAACCTGTTCTTTTCTCTATTCAGCTCCCTGTTTGTATCGTTGGTGCTGATGATCCTAGTTGGTCCCCAACAACGCCAACATGAGGAATATTTGGGTCACATGACACGTCAAGGCTGAACTGTAGGTGTTGGAAAGATGAAACCTAACGCCCTCCCTTATGTTCAGAGTTGATTTTTCACGTTTCACATGTTATAATTTCATTCAAATAAATTCATCTGCAAAAAATCACAGTGATGATCTTAAAAAGTAATTCCAACACATTATTCCAGCAGTTGACCCCAGCTTGTGAATGTGTGTGTGAATGGGTTAGTGACAGGTTGTGTTGTAAAGCATCTTGGGGGGTTGTAGAACCCCAGAAGGCGCTATATCAAATACAGGCCATTTATCATTTAAAATGATGTGAAATATGCAAATTTCAGAGTTTACTACAATACACAGTGTTAAATAGATACAAATCTGAGGGACGTGAAATAGGGGAAAAGTTCTGATCAACATTAGTGACAGCTGCATCTTCATCAGAGACAGTAGCTACGTTTACATGGGCACAAGTAATCGGATTGAATGCCCTATCGGATCAAAAATTCGTCATGTAAACATGTCAATCGGAATATTCTGATCCGATTTGGCCTGATCCGAATGAAATTTCATTCCGATTGAGACAGGTGGTTTTGTCCGATCGTCAATCCGATTGGCGTCCATGTACACAGCCATTCGGATTGTTGGGGTAAAATAATGCCCACTGCGCATGTGTGCAACTTCAGCGTGCCCTCTTTTCGCCTCTGCGCATGCTCAGGACAGATCGAAAACATGGCGGACGGTGAACAGAAGTGGTCTGTTGCCAACGCTATTTTTTACTGGAAATACTACGGGAGCTCAATATTACTGAACGTCTCGATGGCCGAACGGTTAAAAATGCCGAGTTATACACTCAAGTGCATCTAAAGTGCATCTAAAGATGCAGGAAGCGGGAATTCACCGAAGCTAGAAAATAAGCAAATAAAATGCAAGGGAAAAGACGTGCGGACAAGATGGCGTTTGTTTACAATTTCTCTTCCGGGAAAGACAAGTCTGCGCATGCGCAAGCTATGGTGCGGGCATCGCGGCATGATCGGATCATTCCAGTTAGTGTCCATGTAAACAGAGGTTTGGGATTTCTGATCAACCAAGCTTTGAATCGGATTGGGGAAATTTGGCGCATGTAAACGTAGCTAGTGATGAAGAGTTTCTGCCTCAGCTTTCCGTGCTCCGGCTGCTCTGCCCCTCTCGCTCTCCCCTGCAGCCGCGCGCCTGTGCTCGGCCACAGCTGATCAATACATCTGAAGAGGTATTTTAAAACTAAAGGGCCTCATTTATGATCCTGCATATGCACAAGAGGGGTCTTAAATTTGCACAAGTCACTTCTACGCAAACTTTGTGATTTATAGAAAAAATGTGAGGAGAAAATGTGCACAACTTTAAAGTGGTCTTAGAACTGCAATTAAAGTTAAAGTCCCATTAGTCGTCACAAACACTGGTGTGTGGTGAAACATTTCCACATTTGACCCATCCCCTGGGGGAGCGGTGAGCTGCAGACATGGCCGTGTTTGGTAACTATTTGGTGGTTTAACCCCCCAATCCAACCCCTTAATGCTGAGTGTCAAGCGTGGAGGAATTGGGAAGGAAGGAAGTCTTTGGTATGACCCGACCGTGGATTTGACCTCACAGTGTCCCAGTCTCAGGGCGGATGCTCATACCACTAGGCCACTTACCTTGTTGTTGTTGGGTATAGGAAGCTTGGGGTTCTAATGTGGCATACAAAAAGGTCCATGCAATCACCAACCTGCCCTCCTTTGTAAATTAGTAATGTTGTAATGGTCACAGGAAAAAATACGGTTCACTCTGAGAAAAGCCGGTTTAACATAAACTTAGACACACAATCTTACATTGGCATACCTCAACCCACTTTAGCGTTGGCGATATATAAAACTAGTTCCAGGTAGCTAACTGCAGAACAATGCTAGCCCTTAGCTACTGCTAACGTTCTTGTTGGACGTGGAAAAAACTAAGAAATGCACGCGCACACACACACGCACGCGCACACACACGCACGCACACACGCACGCACGCACGCACACACACACACACACACACACACACACACACACACACACACACATGCACACTCCTCATGGTTTTACATGAGAAAATCTCTGCTTCTTTCTCCATTTCTGACCCTGTGCCCCAAACAAATCCTGAATTAATTAAAAAGGGAAATCCCAAAGGTCCTCTGGCAGACACACACTCCTTTTCTCTCACGCACTGAAATATACAACACACACTCCCACATACAGATTGAGTGACACTTCCCATTAGGTGGTGGTGAAGGATTAGTGGAGCTTGTTCCATGATGGGAATGCTTCCAGGTTGACAGAGCTCATGCAGCCTCGCTTCAAACATGACCAAGCATCTTTACAAAAGAAATGCGGCCAAACAGTTAGAAACCTTTGTCTTGATAACTTTTATGTTGCCTTGATGCATTGTGTTAGATGTACAAACTCATTGTTCTTTTAACTAAACCAATATTCAATTTTTGGCACTCATCTAGGCCTTGCACTGCTTGGCACAGATTTGATATGAGGTCATATTGTTTGTTTTTGAATCTGCTTCTTAGTGCATTTTTCTTCTGTTCAATTCAATTCAGTTCATTTCTATAGCGCCAAATCACAACAAGAGTCGTCTCAAGGCTCTTCACAAAGTAAACATTCCAATACAGTTCAGTTCATTAAGCCAATCAGTAAAACGTTTCCTATATAAGGAACCCAGCAGATTGCATCAAGTCACTGATTAGTGTCAGTGTGTTTTCAGCAATCCTCATACTAAGCAAGCATGTAGCGACAGTGGGAAGGAAAACTCCTTTTTAACAGGAAGAAACGTCCAGAGGATCCTGGCTCAGTTTGAGCAGCCATCTGCTACGACTCACTGGGGATTGAGAAGACAGAGCAGGCACACACACACACACACACACACACACACACACACACACACACACACACACACACACACACACACACACCCCATATATATCAAGTAGTGTTTCTATGGCTACACTGTGATTTCTTAGTAGAAGTTCTATTTAGTAAGAGAAACTTTATTGTAGTGAATCTATAATTAATTCAACAGGTGAACTAATAGTAGCACATTCTATGTTCTGTTGAAACATAGAATGTTCTGTAGTGCACATTTTAGTCTTATTGACATATGCACAGAACTGACAGAAAAAACTACTGAACCAGTCATTGAAGCAGCTTCCTAATCAGATACTTTTTACATTCTGCAGGACAGAAGAGTTAGTTAAAGGTCTCACATCCACTTTTGGAGCTTTTGACCATGTTATATTGTTATTTCCTCTTGAATAACACCCCCAAAGTGGTTTTTGGGTTCATGTGTGCATTTTCCTGTCTCAGCTGCAAATTCTGTGATGGCCTGCTCAGCTATTGCAAATGCCTGGTTTGCATCATCAGTGATGCGTCTGAGTGTTTTTGCTGCTGAACCAGAAATTTCCCCACTGCAGGACAATAAAGGGACTTTCTATTCTATTCTACGTAGCACCGCTAAATTAGGTTCTATTTTGTGCCGCGACACACTTCAGGGACACTTTAAACTCTGCAATCACCATAGGGCAAGACAGGAAATCTCACACGGTATCATTGTAGAGTATTTGGTAAGTTTCTAAATTAAAGACTATTGCAGAGTTATGATTCCTTATCTATGTAAACATTAAAGAAGCAGAAGAATATCCTTGTTGAATAAAGACAGCTTGGGTGATCAAATGTAGCTTACTGAAAAGTCAAAGCCGTGTGTGACCTGCTTTCTATGCAAATTAGAAATGTAAAAAAGGCAAGAGAAAAACTTCTGTTCTGAGCAAGGCTGTGATAACACATCACATGGTAGCTACTCCTGCTACAGCTACATGTTCCAACTAGTGATGGGAACTCCGGCTCTTTTAAGAGAACCGGCTCTTTCGGCTCCTCACATTTTTTGTTTCTTAAATAAATTCATCACCAGAAATGATGCTAAACTGTGTGTTAACTGAATGACTAATCTACAATATACATTATATCAAATTCTTATTATTTAAATAATTTATTTTATTCAACATGAAGCAGAGAGCTATGAAAACAAACTCTGTAGGTAAAATGTTTATCAACTTTGAACTATGAGAGCCTATTTTCCCTTTGCATATTCCACACTCTGCCTTTTAATTGTCACTGTAGTTAAAATGTGTCCAAATCTTGGTGCCTGTCCTATTTTCACTCATGTCCTCACCTTTCTGAAGTGCTGGTTGTTTTTCTTTCCTCCCCTTTTACAGATTTGTCCCCACCAATATTTACAGGTCCCATCACGTTAATGTAATAATTGTCCCAGGCATTTTGTGCGCACCCCTCTCCCTGCTTTCACAGTGATTGGAGGTGCGCGCGCACGTTTTGCAGTTTTGTAGTGGCTTGGGGGCCTGCAGGTACAGTCTGTCACTCACTCCGGCTCCTCCAAGAGGAAGCCGGCTCCTATCGGTCACATCAACAAGCCGGCTCTGAGAGCCGTTTCGTTTGCAACCGACACATCACTAGTTCCAACCGAGGGGGAACCCTGTGAACCCAGACCTGAAGCAAATCCACTAGGGCTGGCACCAGAAGTTAGCAAATCCTCATTGACGCCTATGTTAAAATGCCAACTTCACAGCAGAAATAAACATGTTTACAGCCTGGTTCAAAAAACATTTTAGGTTTATTAGGTCTAATTTACAGTCATGACAACTCTGAGGGGGGTGAATTTATTTGTAACTGTTCCGTTTAGGTGTAATTAAATGCTTGAAATTATGACTAATTAGATTTGATTGACAGGTAGCATGAGCGTCAGAGCTAGCGTAAGCGGCTAACTCCGGGGGAGGCCTCAGCCTCACGTTAATAGATGTTCAACCATTTCAACTCTGAACTTTAGCTGTGTCCTCTGTGTGTTCGTGTTCGAATGTTAATCATGGAATTATTGGACAAAGAGGGCAAGCTGTGGTACTGATTGCACTAACAGACCATCCAAGAAGTCTCTGCTTCATTTTTATCTGTAAGTAAAATTATATTTCTTTACTTCATTTTGCTGGTTGAATGGGAGAAAATGCTGTGCATTTAACATAACACTGCCTGGTCAAAGTGGGGTGAAATATAATGTAGGGCAAGGGTAGGGGACCCTGGTCCTGGAGAGCCGCTATCCAGCACATTTTAGAGGTTTCCCTGCTTCAACACAGTTGATTCACCTCATCAGGCTCTGCAGAAACCCGTGTGGCAGGGTGGACAAACTGAGGGCCCGGGTGGGATTCGAACCTCAGAGTCCCGGGTGAGAGTCATGCGCATTAACCAGTCAGCCAAAGGGATATCCCTGTAGCCGAGCAGCCCAGGCGCATGATCAATTGGGGGCATGCTCACCCTGTCACACCTGTTAATCACCTGCTGATTAAAATCACCATGTCATTAATTTTTATTTATTCATTTATTTATCTCCACAATAGTATATTTATAGCTATACAATGTTAGAACATTGTTAAGAGGCATGAGAAAAATGTTTTAAGCTACCTTCCAAATTTGTTATATCAGCTTTAAACCATTTACCCACTTCAAAGCACTTTATCCTAACAGTCATTCACTCATTCACACACAGTACGTCCATCCATCCATTGTCTTCCGCTTATCCGGAGTCGGGTCGCGGGGGCAGCAGCCTAAGGAGGGAAGCCCAGACCTCCCTCTCCCCAGCCACTTGGGCCAGCTCCTCCGGGGGAATCCCAAGGCGTTCCCAGGCCAGCCGAGAGACATAATCTCTCCAGCGTGTCCTGGGTCTTCCTTTGGGTCTCCTCCCGGTTGGACGTGCCCGGAAAACCTCACCAGGGAGGCGTCCAGGAGGCATCCTAATCAGATGCCCGAGCCACCTCAACTGGCTCCTCTCGATGTGGAGGAGCAGCGGGTCTACTCCGAGCCCCTCCCGGATGACCGAGCTTCTCACCCTATCTCTAAGGGAGAGCCCAGCCACCCTGCGAAGAAAACTCATTTCGGCCGCTTGTATTCGCGAGCTCGTTCTTTCGGTCACTACCCAAAGCTCGTGACCATAGGTGAGGGTAGGAACGTAGATCGACCGGTAAATTGAGAGCTTCCCCTTTCGGCTCAGCTCCCTCTTCACCACAACAGACCGGCACAACGCCCGCATCACTGCAGACGCAGCATCAATCCGCCTGTCGATCTCACGCTCCACCCTTCCCTCACTCGTGAACAAGACCCCGAGATACTTGAACTCCTCCACTTGGGGCAGGACCTCGTCCCTGACCTGGAGAAGGCATTCTACCCTTTTCCGACTCAAGACCATGGTCTCGGATTTAGAGGAGCTGATTCTCATCCCAGCTGCTTCACACCCGGCTGCGAACTGCTCCAGCGAAAGCCGGAGATCACGTTCTGATGAAGCCAACAGGACCACATCATCTGCAAAAAGCAGAGACCTGATCCTTAGGCCACCAAAACGGATCCCCTCACCACCTTGGCTGCACCTAGAAATCCTGTCCATAAAAGTTATGAACAGAATCGGTGACAAAGGGCAGCCTTGGCGGAGTCCAACTCTCACCGGAAACGAGCCCGACTTACTGCCGGCAATGCGGACCAAGCTCTGACACTGGTCGTACAGGGACCTAACAGCCCGTATCAAGGGGCCTGGTACCCCATACTCCCAGAGTACCCCCCACAGGGCCCCCCGAGGGACGCGGTCGAACGCCTTCTCCAAATCCACAAAACACATGTAGATTGGTTGGGCGAACTCCCACGCACCCTCCAGGACCCCCCCAAGGGTATAGAGCTGGTCCAGTGTTCCACGGCCAGGACGAAAACCACATTGCTCCTCCTGAATCCGAGGTTCGACTATCCGACGGACCCTCCTCTCCAGAACCCCTGAATAGACCTTACCAGGGAGGCTCAGGAGTGTGATCCCCCTGTAGTTGGAACACACCCTGCGGTCCCCCTTTTTAAATAGGGGGACCACCACCCCGGTCTGCCAATCCAGTGGAACTGCCCCCGATGTCCACGCGATATTGCAGAGCCGCGTCAACCAACACAGCCCCACAACATCCAGAGCCTTAAGGAAATCCGGGCGGATCTCATCCACCCCCGGAGCCTTGCCACCGAGGAGTTTTTTGACCACCTCAGTGACCTCAGCTCCAGAGATTGGAGAGCCCAACCCAAAACCCCCAGACTCTGCTTCCACACTGGAAGACGTGCCGGTGGGATTGAGGAGGTCTTCGAAGTACTCGGCCCACCGATTCACAACGTCCCGAGTCGAGGTCAGCAGCACACCCTCCCCACTGTAAACAGTGTTGGTAGTGCACTGCTTTCCCCTCCTGAGGCGCCGGATGGTGGACCAGAAACTCCTCGAAGCCGTACGGAAGTCTTGTTCCATGGTCTCACCGAACTCCTCCCACGCCCGGGTTTTTGCCTCCGCGACCACCCGAGCCGCACAGTACACAGTACGTAAACAGTATATAAATATACTATAAGTAATTCAGTCGAAGGCTTCTTCATATCTGCTGCAACACAGAAGATCCTTCCTGCCCACAGCTAGAACCAGTTAGAACCAGACCAGGAAGAAATTTAAATCATGAGTGGCTGCAGCATTTACTCAGTCTCCATAAACAACTTTTGAAACACCAGGAGAGCAAATTTTGATCTCTTAAAATGAAAGCTCTATTTTTAAAAAAGAAAAACAGCCCCGCAGTGAGTAATGAGAAGTGGGTATGTATGTGCTGGGCTCAGAAGACCTGTAGGTTTAGAAACACCAACAGACTGAAAACCAGAGACAGGGTGAATGAAGACAGAGGAATCGTATGTAGAGGATGGAGGAATGCTCGTGTTAATCCATGTGTGAGAGCTGTAGCCGTGTCAAGTGTCTACCTGTGAATGGGCTTGTGTTACTGTGGTCTCACGACAACCAGCCTGGAGGTGGTGAGATCTGAACAGCAGAAACATCACTGAGTCAGACAGAACGCCACTTACAACCAAGAAAATCACAAAAGATGGAGAGTAAGAAAATGTTACAGCGTAAGAAATGGTAAAATGGTAGATGGCCTGTGTTTAAGAAGTAAATATTTAGGAAGACTGTGAGAACTGGCTCGACTACCTGCTTGCCTACAGGGCCAGCTGTCTGTCATCAACAGGCCTCAGTGTCTAGAATGGGGGGGCCAGTCTGCCCCTTTCTCTCTGATGCAGACTGCCTGAGGAATGATTTCACAAACCCACAGTCCAGCATGCACCACACCTGCACCTTCTGTTATTTGTTAGTTTAGAGTTGCTGCTGCTGGAGAAACTTGTTAAAATGCATCTTTAGTTATAGTTTGGTTAGTTTGAAGTTATTGTGACTGATTACAGTAACTCTGATTTTAATGCCAGCTCAAAAAGCCTGTTGATACTATTAAAACCATATCACTTCTAATCTGCACAGAGATGTTCTTCAGAATTTTTTTTTGCTTTATATCTTTACTCATCTTGTTTGTGGACCACATTTATGATTGAGTCTCTGCATGCGGTAGAGCAGAACGAGATCACTGCTTTACTAGAAACTTTCAGTAGCTGTTAGGTTTGTCTGGAATTGGACAGACTGATGTAGACGGAAACAGTTCACACACTATTTGCTGTTCCTTTTACAGTCAGTTGTTTTTGTGTCTTTTTACTGGTATGAAAACAACCATCTGATTGCAGGCATTACTTTAAATAGAGCAGATTTGTCTAATCCAGGGCCCTCACCTATCAACCGTACTTACGTGCAGATCTGCGTATTTTGTGTGTAGGGACAATTTTACACATTATGTGGTATTCACCATCTTGTACTTGTGTGTAGAAATGTTCCTAAATATAAGAACTGTCACATTCTGTCTCGTCTCCCCAGCTCTTGTTCTAATTGGTCCCAGCTGCCTCTCGTTTCCCTTATCACCCAGGTTCCCAGCTCCTCGTGTATTCAAACCCTGTCATTCCTGTGTTGTCTGTCGGTTCATTGCTTATGTTTCAGTCAGTGTGTTCAGTTCTTCATTAAAGCCTTCAAATCCTCTTCACCTGCCTGCTCCAGTTTCTCACCTGCATTTGGATCCTCACCTCGGCCTTCACCTGTGACAAGAACAGCTCTGACCATGCAAACAAACAGCATCTAGTGGTAGAACGGGGGAACCGCACTACTGAAGCAGGGGTGCAACTATCTACTTTCTGAGGGGTATGCAGACACATGACAGCCCCCCACCCCCACCCCGACTTCACCCAACCATGTATCTGTAAAGTATCTCGAGTGTCTTTGAAGGATACTGCCAGTTATTTTACCCCTAAACCAGCACTGAAATGTCAGGGGTGAAAAAGATGGAGGGTCTGGTGGTATGCTCCCGTAAGAAAACGTGGACATTTTATATTTGAAAGCATCAATCTGGTGCATTTTCAGAAAAAAAAAGTAGAATTACAGGCTGGTAAGAATGTGTAAGAAAGCATCTATACATATTCCTGTAATTATAATATAGTTGAGTTAACAATGTTATGCTGCTCAGTACCAAAGCTGAACTGATGCCTAGTTAACCATAATAACTGGGCAGAGCTCGCTGTTGAATGTGTGAGCGTGCAGAACTTTCAAAATTAGGTTCTCATGACAATTTCATTGACAAAGTCTAATCAAGCTGCTGTTATTTATTTACTGTTGGTGTTTATAATAACAAAATATATCTGCAGGGTCCTAGGCCCAGGGCTCCAGTTTCACGCCTCAAACCGGCCCACTTTAGATCATGACCTAGGGAGTTTTCCTTCCCACTGTCGCTACATGCTTGCTTAGTATGAGGATTGTATCAACACACTGACACTAGTCAGTGACTTGATACAATCTGCTGGGTTCCTTATATAGGAAACTTTTTATTGATTGGCTTAATGAACTGAACTCTGTTGGAATGTTTACTTTGTGAAGTGCCTTGAGACGACTCTTGTTGTGATTTGGAGCTATAGAATTAAACTGAATTGAATTGACCTGTTATTTAAATCATGTATTCTATACACCGAGTATTCTGTTCAAATGTTCACAGACATCCAAACCTTAAAAATAAAATAAATACTAGTATAAAGTAAATACTAATATAAAACCAGACCTAAAAACATTCAAACGTGCAACCTACTGGATGTCACTGAATGCCAGAGAAAACCTCTACGTAGTCTTTACCTCTAAAGTAAAGACTAGCCTAAAGTAAGAAGTCTATAGGAATCAGAAACCATTTCATTGTTTCTTTTTCCTTTGTCTTTTTTTGACCTTTTAGTTGTCGCTGTTGTCCATGACCTCTATTAGAGCTAATACTGCACCTTCAGTTTCACTGGTTTCATCAGAATCTTCCTCAATGTACAGGAGAGAAGGCTGGTGTTCTGGTTCCGGTTCAAGGAGCTGGGGTTCCAGTCTGACCGCTCCTGTGGCAGAAACCTGTGGCTCAACCCTCAGTCTCTTATCAGTGCTTTCAGAATCGCTTTCTGCTTTTCTTTTGTTCTTTTTGCTTTTCTGCAGCTTGACAGCCTCTCTGTTGGGCTGTTTGGTCCCTGTGTTGGTTGAGTCCTGCATATTGTTTAACTGCTTATTTTGGTCCTCAGCCTCTTGTAGCTGGAAACACAATTTGGCCTCTCTTCTCTCAAACTCCTCTGCTTTCCTTAGCAACTTATCGATGTGTCTCATAACTGTGTTTAGCTTGTCCTGCAGCCTGGACTCACTTTCAGTCTTAATGTGAAGATTTTCCTCTAGGGTCCTACACAACGCCAGTAAATTGTCTTTTTCTTTGTTTACCCTTTCTGTTTCTTCTTGTCAAGTCACTTTTATTTATAATGCACTTTCACACACCGAACAGGGCGACCAAAGTGCCAACACATCATAAAATCATCACAACAAATAAAAAATCCTAAAATAAGATAAAAACACTAAAATTGGACATTAAAAATCTTACATAGCAATAAAAATGTTAAATACAAGTTCATCTCAGCCAAAGGCTAAAGAAAAGTAATACGTTTTCAAGCGTGACTTAAAGGATGCTAGGGATGTCTGTCCCACATTTCTCTACACCAGTGGTTCTCAATTAGTGGGGCGCGCCCCCCTTGGGGGGCGCGGGAGAAGAGCTGGGGGGGCGCAGCGGACGCACCCAACCCCCCCTCCCCCCACCCACCCAGCTCGGAGCCTCCCCACGGAGAATACAAGGGTATTCCAACCTCCACTGTCCAGTGGCGGCTCGTCCATAGGGGGCGCTAGGGCGCCGCCCCACCACTCACAGGAAGGAGAAGAAGAAGATAGGAATCACAAAATATATTTAAAAAAACATAAAAAGTGAACTAAACGATCTATACACACCATATGGACTAAGTGCTGTGTGTAATAATGTTTTTTTTTACTTTTAACACGGCCGAATCGTCGACGTACTTGTCACGTGTCCTCTCGCGGGCGCAGCAATCTTTACCATTGACTTAATATGGGCTAACTGGCGCATGTGCAGTGGTTCCCCAAACCGTCCACAACGAGAAAGAATAGGAGAGCGGTTGGTCGCATCTTTTAGCGATCGTCGTCGCCTCACCGGGTGAATTCTGCTCAGACCAGGGGGAGGAGATCGCTGATTGGTCAGGTTGTTCACCCCGCCCTGAGGGGAAAACTTTCCACAGGCTGGCACAGTGTGGCTCCATCTGTGCCAATTTGTCACAGCAGCAACACACTACTTCCACTGAATATTTTTTTTTGTTGTCCAACCTTTTAGCCATCTTTGCTATAATTGTGAAATCATCAGTGACAAATAAAGTTAATTGCTTCAAAACCTGACGTAGCAAACGCTACTAGTAGGTTCCAATGTGTGAAACCTGAGCCAATCGAATTGCTTGTTGTTGAGTTTTTTTCAGCTGGCTGGCTTTCGTGTTAACCAATCACAGGGAGAGAATCCACGTAAACAGGAAAATGATGAATGCATCAAACACTCGAGCGGGCAAAACACTTATATAGGGTGTGTCCGAATCCAGGGGCAGGATGCTTGTGAGGACGCATTTTGAGTTCGATTACGTCACAGCGTAGCGACGAGTACTGTCCGAATTCGAAGGATACTCATTCTCACGTCCTCATATGCGTCCTCATTCCACCCGAATTTTGAGGATGGGTCTGGTGTATCCTCACGGGCCAAGGCTATCCCAGCATGCTTTGCGCGCGGGCCGTTGGATTCTCAACAAGCAGAAGAAGCAGCTAGCAGCGAAGTTTTAAAAGTAAGTTTGCTTTAAAAATAGCGGTAAAAAACTAAAAAGCTTAAAGCGGTTCTGTTTGTAGGCATTTTTCGTTTGTATATTTGTTTTTTTTTAATGTAATTATAGGCAGAAAAAACCCGAAAATAGCTTGTAAGGCGAGTCCCGTAGTTAATCCTGTGTGTTTCTTTAGTGAATTAAGCTTCTTGTCATTTGTTTTAAGAACAACAGAGCAAAGAAGCTGTTTTATTAAGCTCAGAGGTGAAGAGTGAACCTGTTTACACTTGCCCACAGTAGTTCATCTGGTGTTTTGCTGTGAAAAGTAGTTTTACATTCAGGAATTAACACAGTTGACATGTTTTACAGAAAAACAATTAAATAATAGTATGTGTGAAGAATATAATTTTTATTTTCTCATGTAGATAAATGTAAAAGTGTGTTTGTTGCCTTTTTGTAACCTGTGATCTCTGATTTTCTCTGTTTAGGACTGCAAGTGTCCAGGGTCAGGAGAGGCTCACTGCTGCTGATTTACCTGGTTGTCCTCCTGGGAGAGAGGCCTTCCACTATTATTATCATGTTAATGTTGTTTGGTATTTACATTTATTAAAGCAAATACTAATTTATAACTCATTTGATCATTTTATTATTTACAGCTGTTTTTGAACATATTACATGAACAGAAAATGGAAAGATGGTAAGGGGACATAACTATATAATACATGACAATTATTTAAAGATCTAAACAAATATGGAACAGTTATGTACAGTTCAAGCAGGATTAAGCTGAGGGACTATTTTCCTGGATCATTTATTTAAACTGAGTGAGCAGAAGGTCTTTGGCAGTGTAGCTGGATCTGCTGCAGTAGGTTCCCAGACGTGGATGGAGGGCTGGAACCGAGACCCGGGCATGGACGTTTCTGGTCAAAGGGTGGAACATCATACAGGGCGGTCTGCAGAGCTTTGGGATGCTTCCTCTCACTGTCCATCATCCATCTACAGGGATTGCTGGGCTGGCTCAGTCGACGGCTGTCACATCTCTAGGNCGCCTCACCGGGTGAATTCTGCTCAGACCAGGGGGAGGAGATCGCTGATTGGTCAGGTTGTTCACCCCGCCCTGAGGGGAAAACTTTCCACAGGCTGGCACAGTGTGGCTCCATCTGTGCCAATTTGTCACGGCAGCAACACACTACTTCCACTGAATATTTTTTTGTTGTCCAACCTTTTAGCCATCTTTGCTATAATTGTGAAATCATCAGTGACAAATAAAGTTAATTGCTTCAAAACCTGACGTAGCAAATGCTACTAGTAGGTTCCAATGTGTGAAACCTCAGCCAATCGAATTGCTTGTTGTTGAGTTTTTTTCAGCTGGCTGGCTTTCGTGTTAACCAATCACAGGGAGAGAATCCACGTAAACAGGAAAATGATGAATGCGGGCGGGCAAACTCTTATATAGTCTTTGGCAAAACAATGCCAGCAAACAGTCTGATCAGCTAAGCTTTTACGTTGGGATGTAGAATTTCACGAACCGAGTGGATTATTTTTACTACACCACACGGATTATGGCCATAACCTGCAGGTAAGCCTCATTTTAGCTTTTGGCTTCAGGAAATAGCATGCTGCCTCGTTAGCGGCTAGCACCGCTCCATACGGTTTGAACTAAGTGGTACTTTTTGTTTGTGAGTCTGGGCTTTAATCTAAACGCCGGCTGCTTCTGTGAATATCTTGCGTTGTGTCACTGTGTGTTTTTCTGGATACGTGTAGCGTCTATTTTACGGCCTCACGTTTATTTACAGCTTATGGGTGTTCTGTTTGTAGAAAGTGGATTCTATTGATTAGATTAGCCTACTCCCCTTAAGCGTGTGTGCAGTTTGTGTAATATATGGGTGAATGGATGAATGTTTTTGTCAAAAACATGCTTAATATATTCGAAAACCTTTTGAATAACTTTGTTGCCGGAAGCGCTACTGTGACCGTCAGTTGTGTGACGCTGATGCTTAAGAATCAATGGTAATTTTGCGTCCCCTAGTGGTGATATGTGGTTAGCGCCCCACCCAAAATAAAAGTCACCGGCCGCCACTGCCACTGTCAGTCCAATAAATGAGGATCAGACTGATTTGTGAACATAGAAAAAGTCCAAACATGAATTTTGTTTAATGGAAAGGCAGTGCATGTGTTAGATGGAAGAGAAATTTAGATTTTTCTTACTTTTTGTTTCACTTTATATTTGTTGTTTGCTAGAGTGACATATGAACGGCCTGAATTAAACACGGTTATGTTAAAAAGAAGCCTCATCTTTGCTTCCCTGCGGTGCCCACCATTGTGGTATTTTATTTAAATAAAATGTGTTTTAGCACAACTTCCTTTCTTTCATATATGAGAAATTGAAAGAATCGCTGCTGCATTTGGACACGCTAAGGTGGGCGCATTTGCTCGCAGCCAGAGGCCGCATGATCCATTTTCCCATCACGTTCATGTAAAAAATAATAATAATAAACATTCAATAAAACCGTTAAATATCCATTCATTTTTATTAATATGTAGTCCACACAAGCTGACCAGAGTGCCCCAGTAACATAGAAACAATGCAATTAAACAATTTCACTTAAATGATCAACATTTCACCTGCTGCGCCCGAACGCACATTCCTTCTGCTCCGGCGTAAACCTGATGGTCACCTGCTTGTGCGTAATCAGATGTCTCTATGGAGCTGCTGAAGAGACTAACGAGGTTCTGGACTTTTGCCTCAGACAGACTCATGGCAAGGCAAGGCAGTTTTATTTATACAGCGCATTTCCTACCCGAAGGCAACTCAAAGCGCTTCATGGCTCGTGGCTGTTAAAATGTGATGATTCAGAGCTCCGCTGACACGCTGGATCCAAAGATCCAAGCAGCTACTGGAGTAACGAATTCTACTGCAGCCAGAGTTTTAAAGTCAGGAAACATTTCACCAAATGAAATAACCAGAAGTCTACCAGACTCTCTGAAAGAAGGGTTTCCACTTTCCAGATCTGGAAGCTCTCGACATTGCGCTCTGGTGCGCAGATCTGTCAGACGCGCTCTGAGCTCCTATTGCGAGCCGCTTTGTGCGCACTGCCAGATGCGGAGAATAATGCAGATGCTCTGATGGAAATCTTTTCATGATGTTACCTCCACGATGGATTCTTCTGTGGGCAACAAGGTCATTCCCCAGCACTTTCCCCTACCGCCCGACATTCGCCGAAGGACTATCAGCGCGTTAGTATGGCAAGCCGATTTAACATTTAAGCAGACTGGATAACGTGTATTCAGATATCTATAATTCTGTTGTTCCTAGCAGAAATTAACATTCCAGAAAACCATAAAATCAATCATACTGTACACAATGAACATTGTGCAACCCCCCCCCGCACATTGGGAGGGGGGCGCGAAAAAATCTATGTATCCTAGGGGGGGCATCACCGAAAGTATTTGAGAACCACTGCTCTACACAGTCTGCTTTGGTAAGTCAAAGCCCAGTCTTCAGACTCACAATATTTGGCTTCCATCCTTTTGGTTTCCTCCACTTGTGCAGAAAGTTTTTCCTTCAAGGACTGAATTTCTGCACCTAGCTGGTCAGTCTGAAGTCTCATTTCAGTATTTTTAGTCTGAAAGATTTTAGTTTCAGATTTCTTCCTTTCCAAAGAAAGGATCAGATTCAGTCTGTTGGCATCTGGCCTTTGTTCTTCTGGTGGCTTCCACTTGGGCATCAAGTTTTTCTTTGAGGGCATGTATATCTGCCCTCTGCTGCTTTTTATGGTGCCACAAATTCTTGTTTCTACATGGGAAGAAATTGTTTGGAGATCTGTCTTTGGATTGACACCTGTCCCTGGATCGACACCTGTCCCTGTCATGATCTGAGGTGGGTGGTCATCAGCTGATTGTCTTTGAGCTTGATTGCAGGTGAGCAGTGCTGAGCAGGGACAGCTGCAGTTGTTTTCCATTCACTGGGGACGGGCTATATAAGGAACGGGCAGATGACACCACGACGCCGGATGATTACAACCAAGTGGAGAATCGCAAGCCACAATTTTGAATTCTCTAAGTCAGTTTTCGAGTTCTTAAACGTGTTCCTTTGTCTTCAGGTATTCCAGCAACAATCCTCTCCTGCAATAACCTTCTGGACCTCTTTCGAGCCCACGTCTGCCTGCTGCTCATCCGCCCTGCTCTCCCACCGCTCACCCTTCCTGGAACCCTGGACAATAACCCTTTCGAGCCTTCAAGCCACCACCTTGCCTCCAAGCTCGCCACCTCCTCAGATCTGACCCTTCCCTCCCCCTCGAGCCCTCAGCCATCAACGATACCATAAGCCTCAACAACTACTGATTCACATCATCTACCAGTTTGGCAGCCAATTAATTCCCCTTTGTTTTTCAGAGCCTCTCGAGCCCCAGAACATCACCACACTTTGTGTGCATCTTCAGTTTTGCTTTAATAAACTCAGTTTGCTTTGATTTCCTTTGTCTGAGACTGATTCCTCATGTCCTGGGTCATAAACCTCAACCCGAGCATGACAGTCCCTGGATCGAGACCTGTCCCAGGATCGAGACCTGTCCCGGGATCGAGACCTGTCCCGGGATCGAGAGCTTTTATACCTCCACATAGTTGGAGAATGTCCTTGATGAATAGACACCTCTCTGTTGTCTCGAGTGTAATCTGCTCTGTTTGGTGAAATAAGGTAGCTACTGATTATTGAAATCAATCAATAAACCAAAATCAGTAAGCGCTGGGTGAAGACAGTCAGAAGCACAACCTGCTTGTCTGCTTGAAGCCAAAGTGAATGAGTGGAAACATTGCAAACCTGCTAAATACTTTCTTGTTCCTTTATGATGTCGTCATGACATAAGAAGTGGGTCATAAATAGGCCAATACCCCTTGATAATGCTTGATGCTTCGTTTTCATGGAGAGAAAATGCTAGTTGGAAATCTTCTCAAGTTTTCAGAAGATTTCAAATAAGCACTTCTGTTGGTTTATGATGGCGCCGCTGCTATAGGCTAGCTGCTGGTCTGCTGCTACTTTGTGTGATTCTGCAAGTGGAGAGAATGGATCTGAACCAGAAAATGGTGTATGTGAGATGAGAACTACTGGTTCTGAGGAAGAGCAAGGCTGGAATAAAACACAAATTTCCCGAAGAATTAAGGAGAAGATACAGAGGAATCCGCGCTGGGGCACAGCTAAAAGCAAAGGCTATTGCCAGGAAGGAATGCAGACAGAGATATAAACCACCAGTTCCATCTGTGATCATCGGCAATGTAAATGCACTGACAAAGAAGACAGGCTGCTCTGGTCACAAGTCAAAGGATTTACCGTGAGTGCTGTCTGATTATGCTAACAGAAACATGGCTAACAGCTAACATACCTGATGCTAATTTGGAGCTACCCGGCTTCTCCTTGGTGCATGCGGACAGAGATACAGAGGCATGTGGAAAAAGTAAAGGGGGTTGCCTCATATTCTATCTATCTATCTATCTATCTATCTATCTATCTATCTATCTATCTATCTATCTATCTATCTATCTATCTATCTATCTATCTATCTATCTATCTATCTATCTATCTATCTATCTATCTATCTATCTATCTATCATCTATCTATCTATCTATCTATCTAACAGCAGTAGAGCTACAGAATTTCATCCTTCTAATGATCAGTTTCATATGTAATCATCATGACGTTGTGGTGAACATTTAAGTGCATATTCTCACACTAGAAGGACAGGCTCTTATTGTGAAGGAGAGGTTAGAGGAAGTGTGTGAGTTTCTTGGCGGGATGTTGTCCTGAGAGAGAGAAAGAGGAAGTTCTGTTTTTTCTGAGAGTGTTGGAAGTTCGGAATAAAAGTTTGAGACTGCAAATACCTTTTCTCGTCTGCTTCCTGCCAACTTCCACATTGGTGACCCCAACAAAAGAATGTCTTCTGACGACCTCTCAGCTTCCGCGGCTGCGGTTTCTTTTCCTGCCGCCCCCGTTGTGTCTCAGTCAACCGCCGCTGCCGCACTTCCCGCTGTTTTTGCGGCCTCGGTGAAGCTCCCGGAGTTCTGGCAGCACGATCCGGAGCCTTGGTTCCAGCATGTGGAGGCTCAGTTCCACCTCCGCGGGATCACGACTGATGACACGAAGTATTTTCATGTCGTCGCGGCTTTGGATCCCGTTTCTACTCGCCGTTTAATGGGACTGCTTCGGAACCCGCCGCCAGCTAACAAGTATGGAGCGCTGAAGGACACTCTGCTTCGGATTTATCAGCTTTCCGACGAGGAGCGGGCTGATCGCCTGTTGTCTCTGAATGGATTAGGCGATGCCAAGCCTTCTGAACTCATGGATAACATGTTGGCGTTGCTCGGCTCTGGCGATGCTTCTTTTCTCTTCAACCATCTTTTCCTGCGCCAGCTTCCGCCTCCCGTGCGCACCGCTCTGGCCAGCTCCAGTTTGGTTCGAACCACGGATTACCGTGGATTGGCTGCAGAAGCGGACAAGATTTTGCTGGCATCCAGATCACACGGAGTACATGCACTTCTGCCGGGTGTGACACCGCAAGGACCAGAGGTTGGACAGGCTGTCGCCGTTGCTGCAGTCGCCGAGCACAAGAAGAAGGACGGCACGCTGTGCTTCTATCATTGCCGGTTTGGAGTGAAGGCGAGGCGCTGCATCCCACCGTGTTCTTTCCTGCGCCAGGGAAACGGGGGAGCCGGCGCTCGTTACCAGCTGTTAGCGCCGGCAGCTCGGATAAGCTGCTCTTCATGGTGGACTCCGCTTCTGGACGACGATTCCTCGTGGATTCAGGTGCGCAGCGGAGCATACTACCGGTTTCAGCTGTGGACACTTTGGGTCAGGCTCACGGGCCCCAGTTGGACGCAGCAAATGGGACTCCCATCCGCACCTTTGGTACAAGGTTTGTGACTGTGTGTTTTAATGGCCATGAGTTTGGCTGGGACTTTGTAGTGGCCTCGGTCTCAGTACCTATTCTCGGCGCTGACTTTTTGTGTGCGTTCAGGTTGATGGTTGATATTGCTAACAGGTGCTTGATTGATGCTGTATCTTTCCATACCTACCCATGTACACTGGGGGGCCCAGCCCCCCTGCCCCTGGCTAACATGCTTGCCACAGGTGATGAGTACCAGCGTTTACTAACTGAGTTTCCCTCTCTTACTGTCCCCACGTTCTCTGCGGCTGTGGCTAAACATGGGGTGGAGCACTACATCACCACCGTTGGTCCTCCTGTTTTTGCACGCGCACGCCGCCTCGATGCCGCTAAGTTAGTGATAGCCAGGGAGGAGTTTGCAAACATGGAACGTCTGGGCATTGTGCGCCGCTCCGACAGCCCGTGGGCGTCCCCATTGCACATGGTTCCCAAGGCAGGTGGGGGGTGGCGGCCCTGCGGGGATTTTCGGCGCCTTAATAACGCAACCACTGACGACAGGTACCCGATTCCCCACATTCAGGATTTTTCTGTGCATCTGGCTGGGGCAACTGTTTTTTCCAAGGTGGATTTAGTGAGGGGATACCATCAAGTTCCAGTTCATCCTCAGGATGTGCCCAAAACTGCGGTTATCACTCCTTTCGGCCTTTTTGAGTTTTTGCGGATGCCTTTTGGTCTCAAGGGTGCTGCACAGACGTTCCAGCGCCTTATGGACTCTGTTTTGCGTGACATGCTGTTTTTGTTTGTTTATCTGGATGACATACTTGTTGCCAGTCCTTCTGTCTCTGACCACATGGTGCACCTTCGCCTGCTGTTCCAGCGTCTCAGTGAGCACGGCTTGATTGTGAATCTGGCTAAATGCCAGTTTGGTCTGTTGGCCATTGAGTTTTTGGGACATCTCGTTTCGCCGCAAGGGGCGGTTCCCTTGCCGGCCAAAGTTGAGGCTGTTTCGGCTTTTCCACGCCCCACTTCGGTGAAGCCCCTCCAGGAGTTTTTGGGGATGGTGAACTTTTATAACCGTTTTATTCCCCAGGCTGCTCACCTTATGCACCCCCTGTACGACGCCCTTCGGGGCAAGAAGGGTAACCAAGGGATTGAGTGGACATCCGAGGGGTTGCAAGCTTTTGATGATGCCAAGGCGGCCCTGGCCAATGCAGCACTTCTGGCACACCCATCTCCTGACGCTCCCGTTGCCCTTACCACCGATGCCTCTGATTATGCTGTCGGTGGAGTGTGTGAACTGTGGGTTGATGGTGCCTGGCAGCCTCTCGCCTTCTTTAGCAGGAAGCTTAGGGAGGCTGAAAGGAAGTACAGTGCATTTGACAGGGAGCTTCTCGCCCTTTTTCTTGCAACACGTCATTTTCGGTTCCTACTGGAGGGTCGCAAATTTACAGCTTTTGTTGACCACAAGCCTCTAACTTTTGCTATGGCGAAAACTTCAGAACCATGGTCCGCACGCCAGCAGCGTCAACTCTCTGCTATTTCTGAGTTTACCACTGACATTCAGCATGTGGCTGGGAAGTGCAACCTGGTGGCGGACTGTCTGTCCAGGGCACGGGTTGGCGCCGTGCATTTAGGTGTAGATTACTCGGCCATGGCTGCTGATCAGCTTGGGGATGCTATGGTTCAGGCTTTTAGAACAGCAAAGTCTGGGTTACGGTTAGAGGATGTTCAGTTTCAGGACAGTGGAGTAACCCTCCTTTGTGACGTCTCTGTGGGCAGGCCTCGCCCGTTGGTTCCTTCCTCCTGGCGGCGTCAGGTTTATGATGCTATACATTCCCTTTCGCACCCAGGGGTTAAGGCTTCGGTCAAGCTGGTGGGGGCCAAGTTTGTGTGGCCGGGGCTTCGGAGGGATGTGAGGACATGGGCTGCTTCCTGTGTTGCGTGTCAGCGTGCCAAAGTGCAGCGACACACCAAAGCTCCTCTGGAGCAGTTTCCGGTACCCCAGAGGAGGTTTGCCCATGTGCACGTGGACCTTGTGGGTCCGCTTCCTCCGTCCCGAGGTTTCACCCACCTCCTGACTATGGTGGACAGGACTACCCGGTGGCCGGAAGTTGTTCCCTTGTGTTCGACCACCTCGGCTGAAGCTGCTCGCGCCTTTATCTCCTCCTGGGTATCCCGGTTTGGTGTGCCGCTTGATCTGACCTCCGACAGAGGCCCCCAGTTCTCTGGGTTGTGGACGGCAGTGGCCGAGAACCTAGGTGTCAGACTTCACCGTACAACCGCATACCACCCGCAGGCTAATGGCCTTTGTGAGAGGTTTCACCGCACTATGAAAGCATCCTTGCGGGCCTCGCTGGTGGATGCCTGCTGGGTTGACCGGTTGCCTTGGGTCCTTTTGGGTCTGCGTTCGGCTCCTAAGGACGATTTGGAGTCTTCTTCAGCGGAACTGGTTTTAGGTCAACCTCTGAGGGTGCCAGGCGACTTTCTCACCGGTGTGTCCGGTACAGTCGCTGAAACGGTGGGCAGGTCGTGGATTTTCAAGGAGGCAGAGTTTGCCACCCCAGTACCAGTACACCACTGCCTTCCGCAGTCGTTTGTGCCCAAAGACCTCATGTCGGCCAAGTACGTTTTTATCCGCCATGATGCACACCGTTCTCCATTTCAACCTCCTTATGATGGCCCATTCCGTGTCCTGGAGGTGGGGCCTAAAGCCTTTTTGGTTGAGTTTGGGGGTAGTCAGGAGCGGGTTTTGGTGGATCGCCTTAAACCGGCTCACGTGCTCCCTGATGCTCCAGTTGAGTTGGGCCAGCTACCCCGCCGTGGACGTCCTCCAGTTTCTGACCCTACCGCTCCTGTTGTTCCCCCTGTTGCTGTTTTTTCACCTGCTGGTGAGCAGTTTTATGGTGGTCGGCCAAGCACTACCACATCCCTCTCACCACAGGTGGCTGCAAAGTGCAGCGGTAGGGGCCGTTTGATTAAACCCCCCAAGCGATACTGCTAGACCTTCTTCTTATTTGAGTTTTGTTTTTGCACTGTTGCATGTTGTTATAATTTTGCTTATGTGCCCTTCTGTGTGTTCTAGGGGGGCCTGTGTGGTGAACATTTAAGTGCATATTCTCACACTAGAAGGACAGGCTCTTATTGTGAAGGAGAGGTTAGAGGAAGTGTGTGAGTTTCCTGGCGGGATGTTGTCCTGAGAGAGAGAAAGAGGAAGTTCTGTTTTTTCTGAGAGTGTTGGAAGTTCGGAATAAAAGTTTGAGACTGCAAATACCTTTTCTCGTCTGCTTCCTGCCAACTTCCACAACGTTACAGATAGCTATTACTTCCCTGACTTGGAGTGTTTGACTGTAAAATGCAGATAGATCAAACCACTGCAGGAATTTTATGTAGTGATGATGGCACTCAGGGATGCAACTTTCTGAGGGGTATGCAGATACATGACAGGCGCTGTAACAACAAAAATATATCTGCCAGGCTCTAGGCCCAGGGCTCATGTTTTATGCCTCAGACCGGCCCACTTTAGATCATGACCAGTTATTTAAATCATGTATTCTTTACACCAATTTAGGAATATTCTGTTCAAATGGTCACAGACATCCCAACCTTACAAATGAAATAAAGACTAGTATAAAATAAAAACTAGTATAAAGTAAATACTATTATAAAGTAAAGACTAGTATAAAGTAAAGCAATAATATTGCAATCAGGTTGTAGCAGTGGAGGACTTAGTGCATACTATGCTGGATGTTAAATAGTTATGGGTGAAGAGGTCACAGGAATAGGATTTAAGCTTTGAGACACAAGTGGTGAAGGCTTTACTGGACAAAGATTGATCCCTTAGGGAGACGGCCGTGAGAAGTATATAGGAATCAGAAACCATTTTATCGTTTCGGTTTCTGTTTTTCTCCTCAGACTCCTTTGTTATATTTAAGGAATTTTCTCCCTGGATCTGAGAGGCAGGTGTTGATGAATCAGGTACAGATAGAGACTCGTCTGATCTCTTACG
This sequence comes from Aphyosemion australe, assembly GCA_006937985.1. Classification (NCBI taxonomy): domain Eukaryota; kingdom Metazoa; phylum Chordata; class Actinopteri; order Cyprinodontiformes; family Nothobranchiidae; genus Aphyosemion; species Aphyosemion australe. Next base: position 197,894 of record SSNS01000247.1, on the reverse strand, counting down.
CCTCCTGGTTGGAGAGTTTAGTGTTGTGGCAAAACTTTGAACAAAGTGAGTTTCGCTGTTGTCCATGTCATCTATTAGAGCTAATATTGCAGCTGGAGTTTCCCTAGTTTTACCAAAACCTTCCTGAATATGCAGAAGATAAGGCTGAGAGAATGAAGATGGATGCTGCTGCTGTCCCTCCTGTGATGACGTTCCATATGGATAAAGTTACTACTGCCTGCTTCCTACCAACTTCAAAGCTTAATTGGTGACAAGGGTAAAGAGTCAAAGTTCTACATCTATGAGGAAGTAAAAAGATGGAGTTCTACATTGACAAGCATAAAGGACATTTTTTTCTACACGCCGACAACATGGCTTTCACTTGCACACCATTCCCGCCTCCATTTTTGCAGTTTCTGGGTTATCCAGGTCAGATCTGCAGATCAGTTTCCACAAATCAGAAGCTAGGCAGACAGCTCCCAGCAGCTTCCGAAACTGTTAGGAGGAGCAGTGTCACACTAAGAGGCATGTAACGAATGACAAGTGTTATCCAAGTTCTGGTTTTGTGGTTGCACATTGAATGTATTATTTCTTAATTAGTTGGTAATAATTTATTGTGTATCTTTAGATAAAGAAAAAGATAGAAACATAAAATGTATTAAAACTTAAAACTGCATCCTAATTATGTCTTATTACCCTTTCCCCAGCCTTGACAGATGATGACATCCTCGAACTAAAGGCAGTAGAGCCAGAAGCTGCAGTCCTGACAAGCACGGACAACAGTGACACAGCATCATTAGACACTGATACAGAGGAACAAACTGGCTTGCCAGAGCTGTTGACTGCTTTATTTGACACTACACTCAGGGAGCTCTCACCTCAAGAATTAAATGTAAAATGTGAAGAAACATTTCAAAGACTAAAAACTACAACGCAGCATCATCAACTAGAAAAACTACAATGGGTAACAAGGCAGCAGTCAAAGTCACATGACTGGCATATCCACAGGGCTGGTAGGATCACAAGTACTAAATGTCACCATGTGGCCATGTGAGGGATGGAGTGGTAAGCATGAGGAGACAGGAATAGTTTAGAAAAATAGGGTTTTTATTCTTAACCCCAAAAAAACTCAATTAACAAAAATAAATGCTGAGCTCTTAAAAGAGGTCAAAGTAACAAAAATGAACTCAGGCAAAAATGTGAACAAAGCAACTGGCTGCACAAACAAACAAAATCGACCTAAAAAGAACTGACAGACAAGGGTATATATATATAGTGGCTGATCAGACCAAATGAAACCATATAGGGATAACTTAAATACAATATAAGACTTACTATAAGACACAAACAGTGCAGTCCAGTTGGCTTAATAAGCTAAACATTTAAAGAAAAATCAATATTACTAAACTTAAATACAAATGCTTAATCAAAGAACAAAAGCTAATTTAACTCAAACAGAAAACAAATCCCCCCCTCCAGTAGGAACTACAGTAGTATTGTCCAATTAGCTTCTTGGTATTCAACTGCTGTGAGCCCTGGCTGCCATCTTTTGTTGGGCCACTTCCAGGGATCAGAGCAGGTAAATCAACTGGAAAAAAAAGAAAATAATTAATCACAATAATGATGAAAATGAATTGATAAAAATGCAGTAAACTAAATGTGTGCGCATACAAATAGAATAAAGCACTTAAACCAATTAAAGTAATTGCAAATCAATGTGTACCAAAATATAGACAAATGAAGGTCCATGTGTATTCAGTTATTGAAGTGTGGCCTGGTATTTGGCCATCACAGGCCACAACAGACAAAGTCAGCAAAAAATTACATAATGGATATAATGCAGTACAATAAGACCACATTAAATGTCCCATCTGTTATCTGGGGTGAAAATATGCAGCAAACTGCTCGACAACAGTATAGTGATTTCATGGCAAAAAAATCACAAAGGACTCATGGTCAGCACCTGTGGTTTAGTTGTTCAGCCATCTGAGCCACACCTTGGATCATCTGCAGATGGGATTGGTACATGTACCTGCTGTGGCAAAGGAGTGGTAGAGATTAAATGTCCCTACAAGTACCGTGAGAGTCTTCATGGAAGTACAGAAGAGCCGAAGTTCTGCCTAGACAACTCGTTAGTGTTGAAGCACTCGCACCCATACTTCAGCTCCACGTTTGTGTGTGATGTAAGCTACTGAGACTTTGTGGTGTGGACCAAGAAAGAGTTCATTGTGCAGCGTGTTGATAAAGACCACAAACTTCTGCGGGATACTTTGCCTAAAGCTCAGGAGGCCTTCATTTCCCACGTGTTGCCAGAGCTCCTGACGAGAAGATTCGATCCTGCGTTGGAATCACAGAGAGCATGCAAATTCTGTGGAAGGCCAGATTTTGCCAAAACAATAGACTGTAATAAATGCAGCAGTCACTTTCGTTACAGCTGTGTAAACATCAGATGGAAACCAGCAATGTGGTTATGTCTGGACTGTGTTGAGTCTTGAACTTTCCAAGTGAATTTAAGACAAGCCTTCTGGCTAATTCTTGGATGTAAAAGAATGGTACTGATGCTCAAATAAACAATTCTTTAGGTTTCAATGGTGTTTGTATGTGTATATTTAAGTTTGCATCTAATGTTGAATCCACAAAGATTTAATTTGTGCACAATCTAAATTTATCTGACAGTCACAAAGAAAATGTAAAATTGTTTATTTAGTACAAAACAATCATAGTAGCAGCTTTAATTTTTTTCTTACAGTAATGCAAAACCAGTTTTACATATTCTAGCAAATGACAGTAGCACCGTTTATAATCGGCATGGAATCATAGAACTGGATATTTTTTGGTGTTTTTTGGGAACAACACTCTTACAGAGGTTTGTTAGAGCAGCACACACAATCACAATGTCATCTAGAATGTTGAGTTGTGACACAGGAATTACTGTTTGCAAAATCTTACAGTTCTTCCAGCTTCCTATTAGCCTGGCAAGCCATCCTATATATGTGTATATATAGTCTGGCCACGACTCATTGACGGCCCTCAGTCGTGAGGCGGGATCTACGGTTGTCTTTCAAAATGTTAGCACGCAATTGGATAGCGCTAGGACCAATCAGAGTAACGAACAACGTGACGTAATCACAGCAACGGAAAAGCGGGAGGCAGCAATGGCGTCTAACATTTGCTAACATCAATGATTTCTGTCGTTTTTGTATAAAAACATGTGAATATCAGGTGTACTGGGACATTCCACTACTTTGTTTGATAAAAATAAGAAGCCGCTAAGTATATCAGACAGACTTACGCATGTTGGAGTCTAAATAATCCAATGTTGATGACAAAGCCGTTTCAAAAGAACGTGTCTCCGGCGTTGCCGCCATCTTGCTTGGGTTCGCGGCCGCAGCGCTGACGTCATCGGCTACTCCCGCTCTGTGATTGGCCCAAAATATAGAGCGCTGTGATTGGCCCAACCAAAACTATAGCGAGCTGTGATTGGACAGCCACAGGCTGCGAGGATTCCAACGAAGCGTGCCTAGACCAAACTCTGCAAAGCAAGAATTGGTCTAGTTCACTAGGCTAGCGTCCTATTACTCGTTCAACGTGTATCCTGACATGAGACAGTTGTCTTGATGAGTCTACCTCCTGAGCAGAGAGTTGCTTTTTCCCTTTTGTGAAATGAGGTATACGGAGAGTGGCTCCACAAGCGGCAAGTTCATCTCGGATTTGAAATCCAGTATCAGCTAGAATCTCATCATTGCGTTCTAAAAGATCAAAAAGCCCTGACTCTTTTGTTATTTGTTTGTCTGAAACCCTTCCACCCCATCCAGGTGACAGAAAGGATATTAATAGAACACACGTTAACCAGCTTTCTGGTGTAACCTTAGTACATAATTACCTTACCTGATATAAAATGGGTGCTACAAACTCGAGCATTTCGGATTGTGTGTTCAGTCCAGTTTTCAGCAACCCTTTTGATGGCCTGCAGCCACAGACGCCTCCGGTTTTGTTTAAATGGATGTGCTCCCTTCGGAATTCACTGCTAGCTGGGCCTCCACCTACACTGTTGACTGGGCCATTACCTCCACTGCTAGCTGGGCTTCCACCTCCCATGCTAGCTGGGCCTCCACTCCCTCTGCTAGCTGGGCCACCACCTCCACTGCTAGCTGGGCTTCCACCTCCCATGCTAGCTGGGCCTCCACTCCCTCTGCTAGCTGAGCCCCCACCCCCACTGGTAGCAAGGCCACTACCTCCACTGCTAGTGGGGACTCCCCTTCCACTGCTAGCCAGGACTTTTTTGTAACCTGGGCAACTATCCCCACCGGCTGGGCAACAACCTCTGCTAGCTGGACCACCTCCATCACTGTCTGAACCTCTCCAACATGGGCCTCAACCTTGGTTTACCTTGGCCTTCACCTCTGCTGCCTTGGGTCTTACCTTGGCCAGACCAGTCTTCGCCGTGGTCTCATAACCTGGATCATTGGCGCCATCAACCTCAACCTCCATATAACAATGTCTCCAACATAGGACCTCCGCCTGGATCTTGCCGTCTTTCCCGGCGTCATCAGCAGTTGCTTATATTCTCATCGGGATCACGTCCTCCTCCTCTGCATCATCTGCTCAAATCCCATCGACCTCGGCCACTGCTGCAGGAGGCAGGAGTCGGGCTGCTGCTAGTGGCCCAGCTGATCAACCAAGACTGATCCCTTCTCATTGGACACATCGCTCCATCAGGAAAAAAGGTACTTGAACAGTTGATTCAGTTTTTCAATTTCAATTCAATTCAATTCAGTTTATTTATATAGCGCCAAATCACGACAAGAGTCGTCTCAAGGCACTTCACAAAGTAAACATTTCAATACAGTTCAGTTCATAAGCCAATCAGTAAAAAAGTTTCCTATATAAGGGACCCAGCAGATTGCATCAAGACACTGACTAGTGTCATTGTGTTGGTACAATCCTCATACTAAGCAAGCATTTAGCGACAGTGGGAAGGAAAACTCCCTTTTAACAGGAAGAAACATCCAGAGGATCCTGGCTCAGTATGAGCAGCCATCCGCTACGGCTCACTGGGGGTTGAGAAGACAGAGCAGGCACACACACACCCCACACCCACACCCACCCACACACACACACACACACACACACACACACACACACACACACACACACACCACATATATCAAGTAGTGTTTCTATGGCTACACTGTGATTTCTTAGTAGAAGTTCTATTTAGTAAGAGTAAGAGAAACTTTATTGTCTTTATCTGAGTGAATCTATAATTAATTCAATAGGTGAACTAATAGTAGCACATTCTATGTTAAAGAAAGTAAGATGTAATATCAGGAGAGGGAGAATGTTCAGTGGTTGGCAGCAGTGTGCCAGCCGATGGCCCCCTCCATGAGGCAACCACAGCTCAGCAGAACGCCAGTGTAGTTTCTTCTGGGGAGAAAAACACTTAGAGAGAAAATAAAGTTAACAGCTGAAATAACAGGAAATAATGCAATTAGAGAGTGGTGGTAGAAGAGAGTAACAGAGTGTGAAAAGTGGTCAGTATGTCCTCCAGCAGTCTAAGCCTATAGCAGCATAACTACAGAGATAACTCAGGATAACCTAACCTTTCAGATGGAGGCATGTGGGAGGCAGGGCCAGGGAGAAGTCTTTAACGACAGTAGTCCCCTCAGTACACTCCACCTCCCTCTGCTCCCCACTCGTCTAAACCTGGACTAACATCAGAATTTAACCATAAGCCCTATCAAATAGAAAAGTTTTGAGCCTAGTCTTAAAAGTAGACAAGGTGTCTGCCTCACGCACTAACGCTGGGAGCTGGTTCCACAGGAGAGGAGCCTGATAGCTAAAAGATCTGCCTCCCATCCTACTTTTAGATATTCTAGGAACCACCAGTAAACCTGCAGTCTGAGAGCGAAGTGCTCTGTTAGGAACATATGGAACAATCAGATCACTGATGTATGATGGAGCTTGATTATTAAGAGCTTTATATGTGAGAAGGAGGATCTTAAAATCTATTCTGAATTTAACAGGCAGCCAATGTAGGGAAGCTAAAACAGGAGAGATGTGGTCTCTCTTTTTAATTCTCATCAGAACTCTAGCTGCAGCATTTTGGACCAGCTGAAGACTTTTGACTACATTCTGTGGACCTCCTGATAGTAATGAATTGCAGTAATCCAACCTTGAGGTAATGAATGCATGAACCAGTTTTTCAGCATCACTCCTGGAAAGGATGCTTCTAATCTTAGCAATATTCCGAAGGTGGAAAAAGGAAATCCTACAAACCTGTTTAACGTGGGATTTGAATGACATGTCCTGGTCAAAGATTACACCGAGGTTCTTTACTTTGTTCTCGGAGGCTAATTTAATACCGTTTAGATTAGGTGATTGACTAAGCAGTTTCCTTTTCTGAGGTTCTGGTCCAAAGATGATAACTTCAGTCTTGTCTGGATTTAACAGCAGAAAGTTTAGAGTCATCCAGATTTTTATGTCTTCAAGACAAGCCTGTAATCTACCTAACTGATTAGGTTCATCAGGGTTTATGGATAAATATAACTGAGTATCATCAGCATAACAGTGGAAGTTTATCCCATGTTGTCTAATGATTTTACCAATTGGAAGCATATATATAGTGAAAAGAATTGGTCCAAGTACTGAACCCTGTGGTACTCCACAAGTAACTCTAGAGTATGAAGAAGATTTCTCATGTACATGAACAAACTGAAATCTGTCAGATAAATAAGATTTAAACCAGCCTAGCGCTGTTCCTTTGATCCCTACAACATGTTCAAGCCTTTCTAAGAGAATATTGTGATCGACTGTGTCAAAAGCAGCACTGAGGTCCAACAAGACCAGAACAGACACAAGATTCTTATCTGAGGCCGTGAGAATATCATTTGTAACTTTCACTAATGCGGTTTCAGTGCTGTGATACTCTCTAAAACCTGACTGAAATTCCTCAAACAGATCATTAGTGTTTAGATGCTCACATACTCGACTGGCCACTATTTTCTCAAGGACTTTAGATAAAAATGGGAGATTAGATATTGGTCTATAATTCATTAGGTCATCTGGATCCAGAGAAGGTTTCTTAAGTAGAGGTTTAATTACAGCAACCTTAAACTCCTGCGGTACGTATCCATTTACTAAGGATAGGTTAATTATATCTAAAATGGGGGCAGTAACCAAAGGAAATGCTTCTTTAAATAATTTGGTTGGGATTGGGTCTAAAATACAAGTTGAAGGTTTAGATGAAGCTAATATTTTTGATAACTCTGAAAGCTCAACTGCATCAAAACAGTTCAAACACAGATGAGGTTCTACAGTTACCTCAGATGCTGCCTCACTTACTGAGGAAGAAGAAGTCGTGTTGGGGAGGATGCTGATGATTTTGTTTCTAATAGAATCTATTTTATTAGTGAAGAATTCCATAAAGTCGTTGCTGCTGAAGGCTAAGGGAATAGCTGGCTCAGAGCTATGATTCTGTGTAAGTTTAGCAACTGTACTGAAAAGAAATTTAGGATTATTCTTATTCTCCTCAATTAGTGACGAATAATATGCAGTTCTAGCTTGTCGAAGCTTATTTTTATAAAGCACTAGACTATTTTTCCAGGATAAGTAGAACTCTTCCCGGTGTGTAGAGCGCCATGTTCTCTCCAATTTTCTAGAGGTTTGTTTTAAAGTACGCAGTTCAGAATTAAACCAGGGAGCCAACTTCCTGTGCTTAATGACCTTCTTTTTTAAAGGGGCAACATTGTCTAATGCCACACGTAAAGAGGAAGTAACTCTATGAACTAGTTTGTGAAGGGCTAGAAATGAAATAGTTGCCCTCTGCTAAGTTACACTGAGATTCTGAAGACAGTAAAGATGGAACAGCTGCTTTAAAGTTTGCTACAGCGTTATCAGATAACGATCGACTATAGTGGAATTTACTCTCATGTCTGGAGAACTCGGTTATAATAAAGTCAAAAGTTATCAAAAAATGGTCCGACAAGACAGGATTGTGTGGAAATACTGTTATCTCCTCACACTCTATACCATATGTCAGCACAAGGTCTAATGTATGATGGCAGGAGTGGGTGGAGCTATGGATTCTTTGAGTAAAACCAATTGAGTCTAAGATATTACTAAAGGCTACGTTGAGAGGATCACTTTCAATGTCAACATGAATGTTAAAATCCCCCGCCACAATGACCTTATCAGTATTTAACACCAAATCAGACAAGAAATCTGAGATCTGATCCAAAAATTGAGAGTAGGGGCCTGGTGGACGATACAAGACTACAAACAAAAGTGGTTTTAGAGCTTTGCAATCCGGATTAGGCAAACTAAGAATTAGATGTTCAAAAGAACTGTAGCTATTAATTGGTAGGGGACTGATTAATAAATCTGAATGAAAGATGGTTGCTACTCCTCCTCCTCGCCCTGTACTACGAGCAATATGATGATTTAAATAATTAGAAGGAGT
>SSNS01000247.1:163976-188777 GCA_006937985.1 Aphyosemion australe | reverse complement strand
GACTCATTTAAACTAACATAGTCCTCTTGCTGCAGCCAGGATTCTGTGAGACAAAACAGAGAAATCTGATTATCACAAATCAAATCATTAACTAATAAAGTCTTTGAAGAGATAGATCTAATGTTCAATAAACCACATTTAATTGTTCTAGTTTTCTGTTCAGTAGAGTTTGTTTTTATTTTTATGAGATTATCATGATTTGCTCTATTAAGCCTGATCTTTAATCTGTTTGATTCTGGCCGTGGGCAGGACACTGTCTGGATGGGGGAGTGGGTGGGTAACAGTACAGAAGCTGCAGAGGGGAGGGTTAAACTACCACTCTGCTTCCTGGTCTGGACCCTGGGTTGTCAGGGAGGACTAATAAAATTGGCCATATTCCTAGAAAGAAGAGCTGCACCATCCAAAGTGGGATGGATGCCGTCTCTTCGGATCAGACCAGGTTTTCCCCAAAAAGTTTTCCAATTATCAATGTAGCCCACGTTGTTTTCGGGACACCACCTAGACAACCAGCGGTTGAAGGACAGCATGCGGCTAAACATGTCGTCACTGGTCCGGTCAGGCAGGGGGCCAGAGAAAATTACGGAGTCCGACATTGTTTTGGCAAACTTACACACCGAAGCAACATTAATTTTAGTGACCTCCGATTGGCGTAACCGGGTGTCATTACCGCCAGCGTGAATAACAATCTTACTGTATTTACGCTTATCCTTAGCCAGCAGTTTCAGGTAGGATTTAATGTCGCCCGCTCTGGCCCCTGGCAAACATTTGACTATGGTTGCTGGAGTCTCTAATGCCACGTTTCTGACTATGGAGCTACCTATAACCAGAGTCGGCTTCTCAGTGGGTGCGTCACCGAGTGGGGAAAATCTGTTTGAAACGTGGGCGGGTTGGTGGTGTCCCACGGGCTGGGTTCTATGCTTCTTACGTACAGTCACCCAGCCGGTCTGAGTTTCCGGCTGCTCGGGTTCTACTGGAGGACCGCTACGGGGTGATTCTGATCTAGAGATCACTCTGCTCTCCGTAGTTTTCCAAAAATGAGCCCAATGATTTCTGGTAACCGTGACGTCTCGATTGGCCTCTTGAACCTTCGTTCCCTTTCTAAAAAGGGCCCTCTGATCTATGACCTCATTTCTGACTTTAACCTGGATTTTCTCTGCCTGGTGGAGACTTGGCAGATAATTGATGACTTCACCAAGCTAAACAGTTCTACTCCCTCTGGGTTCACTTACTCCAGCTTTGCAAGAGCCTATGGTCATGGCGGTGGTCTTGCATAATTTATAAGGAAACTTTTAAGGTATCTTGTCCTCAAGACTCTGTCCATCGCACATTCGAATCCATTGCCTTAAACATACAAGGCTCAGCCCCCACCATTTAGGCAGTTATCTACCGACCACCTAAACTTAACTTGGAATTTTTTAATGCGCTGTCTGATTTCTATGTTCGTTATCCCAGAATGTGATTTTATTGGGTGATTTTAATATTCATGTTGGTAATTCTGCTGACCCCTCTGCGAAGGATCTTATTTTCTGCCTGGACAGTCATGGTGTCGAACAATATGTAAATTCCTCGACTCACCTTAAGGGGCATATCTTAGACCTGGGCCCTCATTTATCAAACGTTCGTAGAAACGTTCCTATATTCCCTCCTACGGATGAAATTTAGAATGTGTGTACGAACAGTCAATGTCCTGATTTATGAAACATGCGGTGGCCTCTCATACGCACGTTCCTCCGCAATCATCTGATGATAAATCCCACCTGTGCGCATATAGGAGCTTGTGCCCGTTTAACGTCATTTACATACAGAAACGCCCTTAATTAATTATATTTGGTCACACTACGTCCTCAGATCGGGAGGGGATTCCCTGGGTTCTTCCCGGAAAAAAAAAAGACAAACTTTATTGACAGCGAGATCGAAACACCGGACACTTGACAACGCGTGTATGATCGGGGAGCAGAGGAGGTTCTGGAGGTTGTTTTTTTTGTAAAATAGAATATGGACTGGAACCGGATCAGTACGCTGCGCTCACGGAAGAGCTGTTCCCTCCGGAGAGCACTCTGCTCTGCTAAATCCTCCAATAAGAATAAGAAGAAACGATGTTTTATATAGCGAATCTCAAGAAAAACCATGGGGCGCTTCACAAGGTCAAAATAATTAAATTAAAACATAATAGATAAATAAATTCAAAATGATTTAAAACATCATAAAATGGGAAGAGTAAACATTGTGATTACAAAATAACACGAAATCAGCCGTTCTACAATGTCAGATTCCCGTCGGTCACGGGTGTTTTAGCACCAATAATGTCACACAGCTGTTTTTCCACCGAAATAATTATTTATTGGGTAAAATAATTAGTGGATGAGGAACACGCGTGGATCACTGAGACCGTCAGAATTGCTGTTCCCTCGTTCTGCCACTAGATGCTGTTCCTACGCATGGTCAGAGCTGTTCTTATATTTAGGAACGTTTTCACGCACAAGTACAAATTGGTAAATACCACACAATGCGCAAAATCGTTCCCACGCATGAAATACGCACAGATCTGTTCGTAAGTACGGTTGATAAATGAGGGCCCTGGTCTGTTGCTCCGGCATTATTCCTTATAACATTAAGTTATCAGACTCTTTCTGACCACAGAATTGTTTCTTTTAAAGTCACTATACCTTCTATACCTTCTTTTAAAAACAACTCTCCTCACTCTATCTCATTTAGGAATATTAAAAGCATTGACTACTCAATCCTCTCCTCGGCTATTGCTAGTATACCTAACATAGATCAGGGGTTCCCAAATTGGGGGTCGGGACCCCCAAGGGGGTCCCCATAAGATTCCAGGGGGTCCCCAAAATTTTGTCTTTGCTGAGGTTGTGAGGTTAACAAGATTTAATTTGTAAAAATTAATTCAATTCAATTCCGTTTATTTATATAGCGCCAAATCACGACAAGAGTCGTCTCAAGGCACTTCACAAAGTAAACATTTCAATACAGTTCAGTTCATAAGCCAATCAGTAAAAAAGTTTCCTATATAAGGGACCCAGCAGATTGCATCAAGACACTGACTAGTGTCATTGTGTTGGTACAATCCTCATACTAAGCAAGCATTTAGCGACAGTGGGAAGGAAAACTCCCTTTTAACAGGAAGAAACCTCCAGAGGATCCTGGCTCAGTATGAGCAGCCATCCGCTACGGCTCACTGGGGGTTGAGAAGACAGAGCAGGCACAGGCACACCCCACACCCACACCCACACCCACACACACACCCACACACACACACACACACACACACACACACACACACACACACACACACACACACACACACACACACACACACACACACACACACACCACATATATCAAGTAGTGTTTCTATGGCTACACTGTGATTTCTTAGTAGAAGTTCTATTTAGTAAGAGTAAGAGAAACTTTATTGTCTTTATCTGAGTGAATCTATAATTAATTCAATAGGTGAACTAATAGTAGCACATTCTATGTTAAAGAAAGTAAGATGTAATATCAGGAGAGGGAGAATGTTAGGTGGTTGGCAGCAGTGTGCCAGCCGATGGCCCCATCCACGAGGCCACCACAGCTCAGCAGAACGCCAGTGTAGCTTCTTCTGGGGAGAAAAACACTTAGAGAGAAAATAAAGTTAACAGCTGAAATAACAGGAAATACAGCAATTAGAGAGTGGTGGTAGAAGAGAGTAGCAGAGTGTGGAAAGTGGTCAGTATGTCCTCCAGCAGTCTAAGCCTATAGCAGCATAACTACAGAGATAACTCAGGATAACCTAGCCTTTTAGATGGAGGCATGTGGGAGGCAGGGCCAGGGAGAAGTCTTTAACGACAGTAGTCCCCTCTGTACACTCCACCTCCCTCTGCTCCCCACTCATCTAAACCTGGGCTAACATCAGAATTTAACCATAAGCCCTATCAAATAGAAAAGTTTTGAGCCTAGTCTTAAAAGTAGACAAGGTGTCTGCCTCACGCACTAACGCTGGGAGCTGGTTCCACAGTAGAGGAGCCTGATAGCTAAAAGATCTGCCTCCCATCCTACTTTTAGATATTCTAGGAACCACCAGTAAACCTGCAGTCTGAGAGCGAAGTGCTCTGTTAGGAACATATGGAACAATCAGATCACTGATGTATGATGGAGCTTGATTATTAAGAGCTTTATATGTGAGAAGGAGGATCTTAAAATCTATTCTAAATTTAACAGGCAGCCAATGTAGGGAAGCTAAAACAGGAGAGATGTGGTCTCTCTTTTTAATTCTCATCAGAACTCTAGCTGCAGCATTTTGGACCAGCTGAAGACTTTTGACTACATTCTGTGGACCTCCTGATAGTAATGAATTGCAGTAATCCAACCTTGAGGTAATAAATGCATGAACCAGTTTTTCAGCATCACTCCTGGAAAGGATGCTTCTAATCTTAGCAATATTCCGAAGGTGGAAAAAGGAAATCCTACAAACCTGTTTAACGTGGGATTTGAATGACATGTCCTGGTCAAAGATNCCAAAGATGATAACTTCAGTCTTGTCTGGATTTAGCAGCAGAAAGTTTAGAGTCATCCAGATTTTTATGTCTTCAAGACAAGCCTGTAGTCTACCTAACTGATTAGGTTCATCAGGGTTTATGGATAAATATAACTGAGTATCATCAGCATAACAGTGGAAGTTTATCCCATGTTGTCTAATGATTTTACCAATTGGAAGCATATATATAGTGAAAAGAATTGGTCCAAGTACTGAACCCTGTGGTACTCCACAAGTAACTCTAGAGAATGAAGAAGATTTCTCATGTACATGAACAAACTGAAATCTGTCAGATAAATAAGATTTAAACCAGCCTAGCGCTGTTCCTTTGATCCCTACAACATGTTCAAGCCTTTCTAAGAGAATATTGTGATCGACTGTGTCAAAAGCAGCACTGAGGTCCAACAAGACCAGAACAGACACAAGATCCTTATCTGAGGCCATGAGAATATCATTTGTAACTTTCACTAATGCGGTTTCAGTGCTGTGATACTCTCTAAAACCTGACTGAAATTCCTCAAACAGATCATTAGTGTTTAGATGCTCACATACTTGACTGGCCACTATTTTCTCAAGGACTTTAGATAAAAATGGGAGATTAGATATTGGTCTATAATTCATTAGGTCATCTGGATCCAGAGAAGGTTTCTTAAGTAGAGGTTTAATTACAGCAACCTTAAACTCCTGCGGTACGTATCCATTTACTAAGGATAGGTTAATTATATCTAAAATGGGGGCAGTAACCAAAGGAAATGTTTCTTTAAATAATTTGGTTGGGATAAATTACATTTATAAAATCCCAATAACACACCCTACAGTATAATCAGAACTCCATATAAAAGTTATAACTCTGTATGTCTGTAGAAAGTTTGTAAATCATCACATTTAATGTGTTTATTCATGTAGGTGTTGGGGGTCCTGGCTTGTCTTGGACAAGGGCAAGGGGGTCCTCAAAGAAAAAAATTTGGGAACCCCTGACATAGATTGCTCATCTGACCCAAATGACTTACTCTCTCACTATGACAAACACCTCCAAGCTATTTTGGATGACCTGGCCCCTGATAAAACCCGTACAACCCGTACTGGTTCTCTCATAATCTCTTAAAACTAAACGGCAATAAGAGAAATTCTTCTGGCTGGAACTAAATCTATGATTACAAAATCAGTTTTTCCTCCTTTCCATTAGACAATAACAACTTATCTCCATCACAGGTTAAAAGTCTGGGTGTCATCTTGGATAGTACTTTGTCATTCACGTCACGTCAAAAATGTAGTTCGTTTAGCCTATTTTCAACTGCGCATTATCAATCAGCTACGACCATCTCTTACTCAGAAAGATGCCAAAATTTTAGTTAATGCATTAGTCACATCCCGTCTCTTGACTACTGCAACTCTTTGCTTTCTGGTATCTCACAGAAACTTCTGCACAAATTACAGCTGATACAAAACTCCGCGGCTTGTGTCATCACCAAGACTCTGCTTTCACAACACATCACACCGGTCCTCGCCGAGTTGCATCGGCTGTTAGTTGATTCCCATATTCAATTTAAAATTCTCTTATTAACATTTAAAGCTATACATAATCTTGCACCCCTTTACTTAACAAACATTCTTCGACCTTATACCCCATCGGGCACTCTCCGTTCATCCACCAGCAACTTACTGACTATTTTATTTTTATTTAACCTTTATTTAACCAGATGAGTCGATTGAGAACTCATTCTCATTTACAACGACAATCTGGCCAAGACTATACCACAAGTTCGCTTGTCATCTAAGGCTCTTCAGTCCTTCGGCTCACAAGCCCCCCTGCTTTGGAATAAACTCCCATTCTCGGTTCGCTTGGTCACCTCTGTACAACATTTTAAATCTCTTCTCAAAACCCACTTATTTAGACAGGTGTATGGCGTACTCTAGGTGATTGAATTTTCTATGTGATTGTCAGTGCTGACTTCTGTTATTTCACCGTTGTTTTGATGCTATTGTTATTATAGATTTTATTGTTGACTGATTTTTCCACTGTTCGTACGATTTGTGTACTGCTTTTAATTCTGTTGTTCAGCGTCCTTGAGGGACTGAAAGGCGATTACAAATAAAATGTATTATTATTACATGAATATAAAATGGTGTCATCTGCATATAAATGTATGTGGGAACTGTCAACAGCATGAATAATGTTAATATAGATTTTAATAATAACAATAATAATAATAATACATTTTATTTAAAAGCACCTTTCAGGACACCCATGATCGCTTTACATTAAAAGGTTCAATCAAACAAAATATTTAAAACAGTTAAAACTTTAAAAAGCAAATACAATAAGACAGTAAAAACAACAAGTGATAAACAGTGGTGAGACTACAACGAATAAGCTGCCCTGAACAGTGGTGTTTTTAGCCTGGATTTAAAAAGAGGAAGAGAATCAATGTTTTGGCAATCGGTTGGCAATGAGTTCCAGAGTTTAGGGACAGAACAGGCAAAGGCTCTACCTCCCATAGTGACGAGGTGGGAGAAGGGCATTGCTAGATGGATCAATGTGGAAGATCGGAGGGAGCGAGTGGATGAAGCAACGTTAAGAATGTCACATAGATATGGAGGAGCAAGATTGTGAATGGAATTGAATAATTATCCTAATCTTAACAGGCAACCAGTGAAGTTGTTGAAGGGCTGGGGTGATGTGATGGAAGGGGGGGTTTGAGTGATTATGCGGGCTGCTGAATTCTGGATGAGTTGAAGCTTATGAAGCGATTTTTGAGGAAGGCCATAGAGGACAGAATTACAGTAATCAATACGAGAGGTTACAAGACTATGAACCAGGATGGATGCAGTGCGGGCAGAGAGGGAGGGACGAAGACGGTTAATGTTGCAAAGGTGGAAATATGCGGATCGGGTGACATTATTTACATGAGATTTAAAAGATAGCGATTCATCAAGGATGACACCCAGACTCTTAACCTGGGGGGAGGGTGACAGAACAGAGTTGTCAATTGAAACTGTGAATTTATGAGCCTTTGAGAGCATAGATTTGGTACTGACAAGAAGAATTTTGGTTTTATTGTTTGAGAAAGTTTGAAGTGATGGTGGAGGTAGAGTTGAGTCAGGTTAATTTTAAGGTGTAAAAGTTGCAGAATGCTGCTTTAACCAATAATGTGGGGAGAGGAAAATATGACAAATAGAGGATTTAGATTTGTGGACAATGTCAAAGATAACAGATGAAAATGGGATATCAAAGCATGAAAAAGTAGATAAATGCTGATGCTGTAGGAGAAGGTCAGGGGGAGAAGAAAGTGAGGTTGTCGGCCCTAGTTGTTTGTGGATGTTATGCACTTTCAGATTAAAAAAACAACACCAGAGAATCATAGGTTTCAAGGGTTTTGGAGTATGGAGGTAGGGGATCTGAGGGCTGAAAGTCTATTGAGGGTTGAGAAAAGGGTCCTAGAGTTGCCTTTTGAATAGGGTTTGGCCCAGTATGGACCCTTGAGGAACGCCCATAGATGAGAGGTAGAGGAGCAGATTGGTAAACCTCTGCTCCCACACAGGTCTGTATAACCGACATTACCCTGTCTTCTTTACAAGCATGTCTTCATCCATCCACTCTAGCTGCAGCCGCTGTGTAGAAACAAGGATCTGTGCTGGGGTAACCCCCGCAATGAATCTGCATATTTCCAGAAGTACAGATTTGAACACGTTTGTCGAATGATTTGTGCAATGATCAGATTTTTATTTTACTTCCACAAAATTCTAGATTAGGTACTACAGAAAACAGGGACGGCTTGCCATCAAATTTAAAAGCCGTCCCTTGTTTTTTTAGGCTGTCATTTTAAAAATCTGGCTGTACAAATGATTGCAGGACGGCTCACTAGCTAATACTATGCTCTGAGCCCCATCGTGTCATATGAGTGGCTGAGTCAGCTGGAGGTGCAGCCGAGACTTGGCTGGAGACCAGTACTGGACACCGTCACCTCATACATCTTAGCCATCAGCTGTGGCTGATTCTAAATCAATGTGGAGCAGAGTTTTAACCTGAAGATGGAGATATAATTATGGTTTTGGGCTGAAAAATCCATCCATCCATTTTTGTCCGCTTATCCGGAGTCGGGTTGAGGGGGCAGCAGCCTAAGCAGAGAAGCCCAGACTTCCCTCTCCCCAGCTGAGAGACATAGTCCCTCACCAGGGAGGCGTCCAGGAGGCATCCTAATCAGATGCCCAAGCCACCTCAACTGGCTCCTCTCAAAATATTAAATATTACATTTTAAATAAGATGCACTAAAAGCCAAAATGATGACTACACGTGTCTACAGCACTATTAGACACTCATGTATACAGCAAAAAAAAGTTGATTTAGGTGTTACTCGCTCTTTCATGGTTTTGAATTGTTTATTTTATGCCCACAATGACTGATGGAGAAGGAGAAATTAATCTGGTCTCTGGAAAAGCTGGACATCGTTAAACAAGCTAGCTTTGCTGATGGAACTAACACACAGAAATCAGCTCCACAGTTGTTGAAGTCTTCTTGCATGAAGAAAAGAGGGTGGATAAATAATCAGTAATTTCAGTGAGTAATACATATTTTTTATTATGAATGAAATTTTGACCACGAACTGCTACAGTTGGTGTATAACAGCTGTAGTGTAGAAGTTTGAAGTCTGGGTTTCTTGTTTTGATAGCAATGGTTTTCATTCTCAATACACAAAATGCCCCTCATCATTATTTATTAACTGATGACCAAACAGTGATGCTCTAAATAACACAGCACCCAGTAATTGGTTTATCTCACACAACACTGTGTAACGTGTTGTAGGTGGTTACTTTTGATAAATCCTCAATAAAATATAAAGGTATTCAACAAGAGGTAATAATCCATATAAATATGGATTATCACTATTATTGAACCTTCAATATTTGATTGATGATGACAATAGGTACTTTGGGGAAACAACACTTTATAATAATTTGAGATAGAGGCGAAAATATAGTTTATAAAATTCTATTTATTACTATACTTCTACTACTAATAATGATGCAGGACAAATTATTATAAATGATGGTTCAAGGTAATATCAACTGATGAATGAACAATGATGAAACATGATATTAGATGTTATTAAAAAGCCTCATTAAGGATCTTAGGAAATGTGATGTCTGGGTTATCAAAATAAGCTGTTTGTTTACTTAGGTTTAACAAATTATCAAATTAATAAAATTAATATTAACCATCCAACGCCAGTGCAGAGATACGGTACTCGGGTGTATGGAGGCTTCACGGCGATCCGGCTGGTATGGGCGTTTCTTCGTCACGCAAGAAGTTTTACTTCTGGATGTCACAGACCCAGGGCTGGTGCTAGCCATTTGGTTGCATCCCCCCCCGCCCAAAATCTTTTTTTTTTAAAAACTACCGTACCATACCGTTTTATTTATATAGCGCAATTTAAACACAGCATGTGAGCTGACCAAAGCGCTGCACAGGCAACAATCACAAAATTTAAAACAAAGGCAAAACAACAATAAAAATAAGAAATAAAACTATGATAAATGACCTGCACTTGTATAGCACCTTTCAGAGTCAGAGGACTCCAAGGTGCTTTACACTACAGTGTATCATTCATCCATTCACATGCTGGTGATGATGAGCTACAGTGTAGTCACAGCTGCCCTGGGGCACACTGACAGGGGCAAGGCTGCTGAATGCAGGCGCTGCCGGTTCCTCCGACCACCACCAGCAGGCAACGTGGGTTAGGTGTCTTCCCCAAGGACACAGCGACAGACTGAGCGGGATGCGAACCTGCGACCTTCTGATTTCAAGGCAGCCACTTAAAGGCATTGGCCAGACTCAGCATGAAAATTGTAAAATATCAGTTTAACTACACGTAACTGGGTTCAGTTTTTCATTTTGTTAAGCAGTTTTGTCATAAATCATTATAGAAAATCAAAATTCTCTCCTCTAAACACTGAAAAGCGCTGGTTCTGCACACGTCACTCAAATACGTGTTAGAAGGCACTGCTCCTGCTACTTACTAGGAGATTAGTTGTATTTTGCTCTACTTTGTGCTCTCAGTGCTTATGGATAATCACGTTTACAGCTGCAGCAAAAAGTCAGAGCCATATGTCAGAGTCCTACAAGCACTTTCTAACGTAGCAACATTAAAGTAATTTACTGTTTGTGAGGAGAATCGTAGTGAGCTGTAAGCACAACGCTAGCTTCAGTCAGACCTGCGTGACCATTACAGCACAGCTGATGCACAGACTGCAGGGGCTGGTCAGGCTGCTCACTCAGAGGTTTGATCTAAAATAATAATCTACATATTCCAACTATAAATCCATCTTGAACCGCTACCGGTCCTTTTGGACTCCTTAATTCCCGTTAGCATGACGGTAGCCGCACGGCTAACAGTGTTAGCTCCAGTAAGGAAAAAATAGGTCATTTGGGAACGCTACGACACACACACAGAGGTTGGATCTTAAAAGTGGCAGCGGTAAAACTGGCAGCACATTGTTCACATATTGAATTATATTGGGACAGAATAATGAAGCTATCTCATCAGCTGAGAGGTCCCGGTTGCAGCTTCGAACACAGGAATTAAATATTCCATAAAAGTAAATAAACTGTACCGATTTTAGTTCTGAAGACGTTCATCATCCTCCTCCTCCAGAATAGTTTCGACAGCGGTGTCCAGATCAGCTCACGAGTCTTCTGAGTTAAACAGTATCAAACATGTGTGCACCTTCAGTTATCCAGCTTGCTGCGTTAGGAGTCCAACTCCGGTTGAACTCTTCGTGCGCTCCAATATCCGTTCTCCTCGTCGTAATCCAGAAAAAACAATCTGACCCACTAGCAGAGGTTTCAGAAGCTACATCTGACTGATAAAACATTGTTGTCTGCTATAAAGCTAACGCAGAAATACGGACCTGCAGCACTGTTTTACACCATAGTTTTCTGAGGAGCTCCTTGTGAAACGTCATCGCCGGCTTAACCTCAGACCAGAAGCCTTCCTCTGTTTTTTTCCTGCGCCGTTTAAAAACTGGATTTTCTTAAAAATCCAGCCATGAAAATCCCAAAAAGAAATTGACTTGAGGTTTTAATACAATTTTACACATGTGATTCAAAGGAAATTTGCCTCTGGCCAATATCTTTAACTCCTCTGCCACCATCACCCCATAACTATACATCAGTGTGTCTCTCGATATTTCCAAAATCGCTTCTTTATTTAATTTTAAATTGAACTAAAATGATTGAAATTTAATAAAACATTAAACTAATTTTGCTTCAACAACAGCAACAGGGTCATCAGCACGATGTTATTAAAGTTATGAAAGCAAACATGGCTGGAATCTCAGTCTCACACGTTTGAGGAATTTTGGCCTCTCCAGGCTTCTGTACCTGTAACCTGGTTATGCGGAGAAGGGGTCTCTGCACATAAACAGCAAAAACACACCAGTGAAGCGGTAAATTATAACGTCCAAATCGGCTGGCGACGCAGCTGCATATTTCTAAATAGAAGCATGTCATTTTGGCGGCGCGCAGGTCAGGGCACGGCTCTGGGACAGAGAACCAAGCCTGCCCGTCCCATCAGCAGCGGATGAAGCTCATCGCTCCCCCGGTCTCACAGCCAGAGTGGGCGTCAGAGAGGCACATCAACTTAGACTAGACAGATGGGATTCTGTGTGTGAAATAACACCAGTTAAATGGTCCTCTCTGTGTTTTTGTGCATGGTGTCCAGTAGCTGATATGATAATTAATATAGTATATTTTCTTTTTCATAAACCTGATTGCTTGGTGCCCCCCTGGCCGCTCGGTGCCCTATGCACTGTGCGTGATGCGCGTGTAGGGAGCGCCGGCATCAGCTGGTCAGAGATCATGTCCCGGGCTGCAGGCGGACCGTTTCCCAGCTGATGGGTTGGAGGCAGATTGCAGATAGGAATCGCTTGATTCAAAAGAAATGGTTCTTTATGCCGCTAAAATTATTCCACTGAAAAGTCTGGCTTGACTCCCCATAGTATGATAATTTAGCGTAAGCTGTAAGCTTTTGCAGGAACTGACTTGTAGAGGAAATGCCACCTCTTTTAATGTTAGTTGTTTATAAATTTTGGCAAATCAGAATCTAACAAGTGTAAATGGGCGTTTACCAAAGAGTCCTCAGACATCACTCCTTTCCTTAGACATTTAGAAAAGACTTATTCCTTAATCTGTTAAGTAAATAGGTTAAACATTCATTTATTAATATAGTAATATTAATATGTGAATATACTGATAATAAACCATTATTAAATTCATCAAGTAGACTCATTTGTGTTATTGACGATCTGATATAAGAATAAACAAAGATGTTGATTAATTGATTTCTGTAAAGCAGTCAAGACTTTAAAATCACTTTAGATAAAACATTCCTTGTGGATAGAACAGAAAATGTTTGTAATTAACCAGCAAAGTGAAAGAAATCATTTTATGAGCAAAAATAAGATTCTTTTATTAAAGCTAAGAGTTAAGAGTTCCTTGAGACCTTGTGCTCTGCAGACACGGGTAAACAGAGGCAGGAAGGCAGCTTGTTATGGCGAATACCCAGATAGCAAGCATGTCGAGACGATAAACAAGGTCATTGTTTTGGTATGCAGCAGCACACTGCTGGACACTTCATTAAATGGAAAGCGCTTTGAGTTGCCTTCGGGTAGGAAATGCGCTGTATAAATAAAACTGCCTTGCCTTGCCTTGCCTTTACCTACGCTGCACCTGCAACACAATTCTGTCACTCAGGCGTGCCATGTCCTGACAGGAAGGACAGGTAATTCATGATGAATGAGCTGCACGTTTTTAGCTGCCGTACACTGGCACCACCAGTCCCTCTCACCATCAGGGTGAAGTGTCTTGCCCAAGGACACAACAGCAGAATTCACTGCCGGCAATTGCATGGATCCCCCAGAGGATCGCCAAACTTTGAAGTCAGAACTGTATCAGTAGCGAGACAGTGAAAAGCTGTAATTAAAGCACAGTTGTTGATCACTCTCCCTGATGGGACTCTACCTCTCCCCCCCGGTCGCACGCTTCGTGGGTGGTGACCCAAAAATCTCAGTTGAAGGCTCAGGACAGGAAAAAACCTCCTCATACTCACTGACTGTCATTTTGGAGCATAAGCCTATGCTTAAACAGCATTTATTTTTATTCTTGCAGTTTCTTCACTCCTCAACCTCAGAAGATCTGATAATATTATGTTAATTCTGCAGACCGGTGCACTGAGCCAAAGGGAGCAGGTGTCTAATGATATGACTAGTCTAGCTCTGTGTCAGTGAAGGAAATAACTAATGAGCTGCAGCCCCTCGTAACGGGCAGGTGGTTTGGACTCAAACTCTTTGATGACTTGTAATTTTCTTATTTTAACTGAATGGAGGCAGGACCAGAGAAAACAGGGTTGTTCATCAGTGTGATTGGCCCGACCCAGGGTCATTTGGACAACTAATCCACTGGTTTTTAGAACTGATTACAGACTTATGTGATTCTGCAGAACTCACAGATGACCAGTACGCTCCTGGTTATTAAAGCTGTTATAGTGAATCTACAGAACAAGCTAGGTTTTGAACTCAAACACGGTCACAGAACACTCACCCCTCCCCTCTGTTGCTAAATACGTGAGTGTGTGATGAGTGGAGGACCCAGGGAAGTGCGGCGGTTCAGCCAGACCAACAACTGGATGGTCCAGTGGTTGCTTTCGGTCTGAAACGTGTTATTGGTGCAGGTTTTTAGACAAATGCGAGAGAACCACTTCATTAATTAATCATTTTTATTTCCACAATATATTTATAGCTATACTATGTTAGAACGTTGTTAACAGGCATGAACATTTTTTTAACCAAATTTGTTTTCCAAATTTGCCGTTGCAGCTTTAAACATAGCTGATGATGATTATAAGGTACATTTTCCTCACTGAACAAGAGTGTTAAATGTATTCTAAGAGCTAATTTAAGTGTAAAATAATCAACTGATTCAAGTTTATGGTCATTTTTTTGTTAGATGCAAACAGTCTTTTGATTTTCGAGCAGCAGGAGAGCTGTTGACGTTACAGTTGGAGCATGATTAGGTTAACTTTACTCTGGACATGGATATGAGGTGTGAGAGTGAGCAGGCACTAAAAACTGGATCTGATGGAGAGTTTTGGCATTTTCATTTTTTTGTGACTATTTCCCAAATTTAATATAAAGGAACAAGAAACATCCTTTTGCAATAAAGATATGTAATTTAATCACATGAGAACAACTTTAAAAATCAATACCTGAGGGTACTTCTATTTGGATTAATGTTTAAAAAGTAACAGTTCGTGTTGGAGCTGCTACTCTAGAGCACTTTTCCTGATGATCCCAACTGCAACTTTAGAAATGACACGTGGCCCGTGTCTGCTTTGTCTGCAGCTAGGCTGGAATTCAAGAGTCACTGAAGGTAGATTTCAGACAAATTTCCCCCAGGACGATAGCCCTGGTTTAGGACAGGACGTTCATTTACATGATACAACCATATGATGCCCATTACCAGAAGACAAACTTTAAAACAAAGTGCAGCTGAAAGTCTAAACTGATGAGAAAAAAAACAGAAGAGGATGGAAGGATTAACACACTCTGTCTTCTCAGAGGCTGTACGTGGTTCTAGTTACACCAGTTCTGTCTAACACACACACACACACACACACACACACACACACACACACACACACACACACACACACACACACACACACTTGCTCCTTGATTTTACTGATGGAGTGATGTCCATGTGATCCGCCTGCTCTCTGGAGTGTCCCTCAGCACGGCTCAAAACACATCCGTCATCCAAAAGCTGCCCTGCAGACCCAAAACACATTAAAGCACACACCACCAGCAGTCATACACACTCACATAAACACCAAAGAAGCATTACAACTAGCGCACACACACATCCAAAATGGCCCAGTTCCACATCTGGACACAGACAGACAGAGAGAGAGAGAGAGAGAGAGAGAGAGAGAGAGAGAGAGAGAGAGAGAGAGAGAGAGAGAGAGAGAGAGAGCGCGCCTGGGGCAGATTCTTCAGACTATAGCCTCCATCTTGGGTGGCAGGATATGCTTGTGTACACACACACACACACACACACACACACACACACACACACACACACACACACACAACATAAACCTCCTGTGTGAGCTTAGCAAGTGTCAGAGCTGGGTTATTTATTAAACCAATATCAGACACAAATTACCAACCAGTGGAGAAGTTTGGCTGGAACTTTTAAAACATCTATCATGGATGTGTGTGTGTTTGTGCGCGCGCGTGTGCTTGTGTGCATGTGTGCGTGTGTGTGTGTGCATGTGTGTGTGCACTTGTGTATCTATCAAACAGGGGACTTTGGTGTCATCACGTATGTGTGTGTGTGTGTTTGTGCAGCAAGGTAGTAACTCCGTCAGGGACCCTCAGATTGACCCAAAACACATCTTGACCAACCTTCAGACCCCAAACAGACCCAACCCACCGTAGGCCACACACAAGCTGAACCAGGCTACACAGTCAGTCAGAGCTAGAGTCTCTGTCTGTCTCTCCGGCTAGAGCCTGATTTATATGTCCCTGTCAGCTCCGTTGCCTGGGGAGTGTTGCAAATCCCTGCAAGGACAACAGAGGGCGTAGTGCTTTTCTGAGGGGTTCTGTCACCATTGCAGTCACGTCTCTGGTCCAGGATAATGTATTTACTACTGTGAGTCTGTATTGTATTTGTGTATTTCAGAGACTTAACACGGACAAATGTGTCCCTCATTCCCTTCCACCTCTCCATGTGGTCTCCACCTCCAAACCCATGTAATTTCCTTCCTCCACAAAAAGGTTTGCTGCGTATCTTTGTACTCCTGCAGGTGTATAAATGTTCACATCGTCTGACTTCTAGGAGACACTCTCTGATCTGCTCTGTGTGTGCCACTAAGTATCTTCGACACTTGTTTTATTTTTTTGAGGTGGTAATGCAGGTGCTGTTGATGAAATTGAAGGAAGTGGTATCCTGATCAATCACAGGCTTTGGACGGACGGTTAAAAGATTGGGCATGTCTCCATCACCCTCTGTGGGCCTGCTGGCTGCAGAGCACTTGCATCAATGGATCATGGTGTTGCGTGTCTCCATACCGCTGCAGATGGAGAAGTGAGGCTGAGGAGCACAGGCACCACCAGTCTCTCCAACCACCACCAGCAGGCAAGGCAGGTTAAGTGTCTTGCCCAAGGACACAACAACTGTGACAGACTGAGTTGGACTCGATCCTACAACCCTCTGGTCACGAGATGGGCACTTAACTCCTTTGCCACCATTGTCCAGATTAATTGTCACTCAATGTCTAAACCTCTTGCAATAAAAGTGAGTACTGTGCTGCAGCCCCATTTGGTGCTGGCAATTTTCTTCTAGCCGAGTCCATCTTTATGTAGAGCAACAATTCTGTTTTTTCAGCTCCTCAGAGTTATTTCCAGTACGAGAGTGTGTAAGAGCAATAAAAACGATGTTAGTAACTAACATGTTACTCCACATATTCGGATTCAGTTTTTAATGACATGGCATTGAATCTTAGTTAAGACTACATTAAGCAGTTAGAGGGAAAATATTCACATTGATGGATACTTGTCCAAACATGTCTTACGCTTCATGACAGACTCTGCAGCTTTCCTTAATTTAAAGTATATCTCTCTTGTTTAAATGCTGTTGTTGTATAGTTTACCTAATTCTAGATTAAAATACTATTTCAATTCAGTTGAAGGAGAGTTCAGACTTACCTGTGCAGCCTCCTGCTCCCTGCAGCAAACTGAGCCTCAGATGAGGCTTTCCCGCATTTTCACAACAAAAAGTTAAGTGAGCAGAATTTCTGCCTGTTGTTATGGACGACAACTTAGATATATAAGTACTGATAAGTTACTAAGTGATGTTGGAACACAACACCAGCTCGTTTTGATGGACTGACTTAAAATATTGTCACAAAGGTGTGAAACTTTTATTTTTAAGTCATTACAACTTAAAACGCTTTGTCATCCCAACAAATGAAAGTTGGACTTTTTACAGTGTGTTTTTGAGCGAGTGTCAGTTTTGCCATTTTATGTGTGAGAATGGATTTGGTTTTAAAATACTACCAAAGTCTCAAAAAGATTTAATCTCTCAGAACACTTCCACATTAGCAGTTCATGATGCATCTCAGAGGTATCTTTTCTACTAAAATTTGTTGTTTTTTTCCATCTTGTTTATATTTTCTGATTGCAGTGTCTGCAAAGTGTCTGAAAATAATAAAAACGCTCTGTTTTTCTGAATTAATGAGACAATAGCCGATTATAGAGTAAATAAAATAATCATTCTACATGTTCTGTGTAGGAACTCAAACATGTTCCGTTTAATTGAGTTTTACTTTGTTTTGGGATTGAGACACTGGGAAATAGCTACTCTTGTATCTGAACAATGATGGGATCATCATTAGTTTGATGCATTTGAAATGCATTCAGGCTGGCTACATGGTGACACAGGAAACAACCAGCAGATAGCTTACTTACTTAGCCAGTCAATAATATCACAGAACATAGAGGGATTATTTAATTTGTTTTTTAATAAGCTATCATTATCTCGTTAATTCAGAGTAACAGAGCTGTTTTATTTTTTGGGGGTGAAAATATGCTTCCATAGAAAAGAACTAAGCTAACAAAACCACGTTTTAAAGTGGTTCTGAGTCAGTTATTTTCATACAGTTTCTTAGAGCTGAATCGTGTAACACTTCTCACACTAGAAATTCTTTACATAGTGTTTAGGTTATATGAAAAACAGCCTTTAAAAAATAGACAGATTTATTGCAAATGGAAACAAAAGTCCAGAGTTAGCTGTGATGAGATTTCATCTTCTGGTTTTTGTTAGATAGCCTGCAAAACCACCCAGAGATTCCACACAAAACACATCTGCTCAGCATATGACCTGCAACCATGCCATACGGGCCTGTAGAGCAGCCAGAAACAGCTGAGCTTTGATACACTTTTACAGAACTAAGACAGGAATCAGCATGAGGAAGAAAAACAAGATAGAAAAATGAGACTGAAGCTGTGCTGTTTGGAAAAGAAGTGGTGAAATGACAGAATGGAAGCAGTTATCACTTACTGATGTGTGGAGAATTTGTCTTGCAAACGCATTGTTTAAGCATGAATGTGAGCTTAGGTTATTTATTCCAGATGATGCTACTTCAAAGGCTGGTGGTCATGTGACTTAGAAGATTTGTAGTGACCTAACCTGCACTTATACACATCCACCCTGCATTCTCTGAGCCACCCCTCCTCTGTCCTTGCCTGATCAAATAATCTTTATGCTCTTCATCTGATCCACTCTTCCAACCAGAGGAGAACCCGGTAGGTTTGCCCTTCTGTACATTTATATGTGCATAATCCATGCATTAGACGTTATGAGTGCATGTGCTGTACATACAGTCCTGTATCTGTCAGACTGGAAACAGGTCCCTCTTGCTGCCAGTAAACTCCCATTAATCACTGAAGCCACAAACAGACCAGGCTAGCGGATTGGACTCTTTGTCTGTAACTCTAAACCACAATGCCTTGCTGCTTATGAATATCACCAGTCTTCCATCGATCATGCATCTGGATCCAATTGTGTCATGCCCTGACATCAGACAGTCATCTGGATTCCATGGAACAAGAGAGGAAATTAAGGGCATTTGAATTACTGGTAGAGTGATTAATCATAACCACAGTGGTAACAACATGAGGCAACGACAGAGGTGGACCACAGAACATAATGATGCTTGTTCTTTTGGGTCTGATATGTCAATAATCAACTAAGATTGAAAGCCTGTGACCAAAGGGTCAATGCGAAGACTTGAATAATCAGGTTTGATTTTAAAACTTGAAGAGAATTTGGGTTAATTTGTGACTTTAATCAGCAGTCGAATTACTATCTTAAATCATGGAATGCAACAATGCAATTTGCAATGGTGATGCCTTTTTTAGATCATAAAATCATCCGTCCCTAATGGGACAAGTGTCACAAAGACACAAACACCATGAACTCAGTGTCATGTTTGGGTTGAGTTGTTTGATGCAGGACATGGAGAATAAGTCTCGGACACAGGAAATCAAAAACAAACAGTTTATTTAAAGAAGAACTGAAGAAGCACACAATGTGTGGGGATGGTCTCAGGCTCAAGAGGTTCTGAAAAACAAAGAGGAATTAGCTGGCTGCCAAACTGGTAGATTTATGTGGAACTGGAGTTGAGGCTTATGGTATTGTTGGTGGCTGAGTGCTCAAGGGGGAGGGAAGGGTCTGATCTGAAGAGGTGGCGAGCTTGGTGGCTCGAAAGGGTTGTTGTCCAGGGTTCCAAGCAGGGTGAGTGGTGGGAGAGCAGGGCGGATGGGCAGCAAGCATACCTTTGGCTCGCAAGAGGTCCTGGAAGTTATTGTAGAGGAGGTGATGGTTGCTGGAATACCTAGAGATCAGAGAGAGGTTAGGACTCGAAAAACAATGGTCAGGAAGACTCAAAAATAGGCAAGTGAATCTCAGCTTGGTGGTTCCCAAAGTGAGTAATCATCCAGCGTCATGGTTTCTTCTACCAGCTCCTTGTAAAGCCCGTCCCTGGTGATTGGTGAACAGCTGCAGCTGTATCTGCTCTGCACCGCACACCTGCAATCAAGCTCAATGACAGTCAGATGGTAGCCACTCACCTCAGATCATGACAGTGAAGAGAGGCAAGAGCTGGAGTGAAGTGGTCAAATAGACATGTGCCAGTTAAAAGACGTGCTGCAGCATTTTGAACTAGCTGCAACCTAGCAATACTCCCATGATTTACGCCAAAATATAGACTATTGCAATAGTCTAAACGAGAAGTTATAAAAGCATGTATAAGCTTCTCCAGATCATTTTTGCGCAAAAAAGACTTAACCTTATAAAGATTTCTTAGGTGGAAAAAGCATGATTGAACCACATTATTAACTTGTAAATCAAAATTATGCAGAGAATCAACTTTAACACCCAAATTAGACACAACATCCTTTGAACAATAAGAAAGGCCATTGAACAAAGACTGAGAAACAACAGGAGCACCACTCGGTGCTAGCACAATTAACCCAATCCATAACCTCATGAAGACACAATAAAGCTACTTCCTTTGCTTTCGTGGGAGCATAGACCTGACAGTCATCAGCATAAAAATTAAAGTCCAGCCCATATTTCCTAAAAATAGCACCAAGTGGGAGTAAATAAAGATTGAAAAGCAGAGGACCAAGTACAGAGCCCTGTGGGACTCCGTATTTGAGAGGAGCATCACTGGAACTAAAACTTCCAATCCTAACAGTCACATACCTATCTGATAGGTAGGAACTCATCCAACAAAGTGCTAAACCAGAAAGACTGACACAGTTTTCAAGACGATTAAGGGTATAGCATGATCAGAGTATCAAAGGCAGCAGTCAGATCTAAGAACAATAAAAAGACTAAATCACCCGCATCAGTGCATCAACAAGCGCAGTTTCAGTACTATGCTTTGCTTAGGGATGGGACGATACAGTTAAATTAACGATACGATGCACCTCGATATGTCATAGTCACGAAACGATATGTCACGATACGATATCAAAAAAGAAAAAAAAAAGGAAAAAATATGACTGTATAATAACAACTTGTTTATTTTTGTTTCCGTTGCACACAGGGAAACACAAGGCCTAACAGGCCAAACACAAACAAGAACACTCTCTTAGTGCTGCTCTAACCCTAGGTTAAGTTATCTCAGGACTGGTTCTTCTTCAAAAAAAACTAACATATCATCATGTTCTGGTGTAATCAGTGATCTTTGAGCAGAAACAATGTCTCCTGCCTGCAGTGTTGTTGCAACAGGCGCTGTGACTTGACGTGATGACGTCACGACGCACTGCACCGTTCCCCGGATTTTTTTTTTTCATTTAGTTTTACCCTGATTTACCCTAATCAGCAGATAGTGCTGTCAGTCTGCCACCATAAGCCCTTTTTATAAGACACACCATGCTGGCAAGTCAGCGTAATATTACCGAATTTTGCGGCATTCGTGCCGCCACGCTTGATAGTAATATTGCTGTAATATTGCTGTAATATTGCGGCTTCGCCGGTCTTATAAACGCACATTAACTTAACAGAGGGAGGTGTCAAATTAATGCCGAGCTCCGGCCGGGAACTACAAAATGAAAATGAAACTAAACACGGCCACAAGTTTCGTTTTCAAATCAACTGAGATGATAAACTGGAGCGATGCAGTGCTCCGGGAGCGTCTCTCCGTTAGATCTGCAGCTCAGATCATCTGACTGTTCACAGTGATGGTGGAGGACACACACCTGTAGAGAAATGTGGAAAAAAAACTCAACGAGCGTGGCTTTGATCGCAATAAAAAGCAAGTTATGTCCAAGATAAACGGAAGTCCGTGACAGCGCGGAGACCGCCCCCATACCTCCTTTATGCCACCATCGCGTAATCTTTTAGAAAACGGACATGACTGCGCAACATTACCGCCACGGTCTGAGCTCTTATAAATGACCTAACGCTCCCAGATGCCTCATAGGCGTTGCGCAAATTAGCGGCATTGTTTTATAAAAAAGGCTTTAGACTGTATGCCCGCCATACACAAATCATGCAGCAGTGCCATCTAGTCTTTATTTCGCGATCCATTTTTTTTTGACTCGATGCATTTTGTCACGTTTTATATCGCGAAATTTCGCCAAACGATATTTCGTCCCATCCCTANCCAAAGATGATAACTTCAGTCTTGTCTGGATTTAGCAGCAGAAAGTTTAGAGTCATCCAGATTTTTATGTCTTCAAGACAAGCCTGTAGTCTACCTAACTGATTAGGTTCATCAGGGTTTATGGATAAATATAACTGAGTATCATCAGCATAACAGTGGAAGTTTATCCCATGTTGTCTAATGATTTTACCAATTGGAAGCATATATATAGTGAAAAGAATTGGTCCAAGTACTGAACCCTGTGGTACTCCACAAGTAACTCTAGAGAATGAAGAAGATTTCTCATGTACATGAACAAACTGAAATCTGTCAGATAAATAAGATTTAAACCAGCCTAGCGCTGTTCCTTTGATCCCTACAACATGTTCAAGCCTTTCTAAGAGAATATTGTGATCGACTGTGTCAAAAGCAGCACTGAGGTCCAACAAGACCAGAACAGACACAAGATTCTTATCTGAGGCCGTGAGAATATCATTTGTAACTTTCACTAATGCGGTTTCAGTGCTGTGATACTCTCTAAAACCTGACTGAAATTCCTCAAACAGATCATTAGTGTTTAGATGCTCACATACTTGACTGGCCACTATTTTCTCAAGGACTTTAGATAAAAATGGGAGATTAGATATTGGTCTATAATTCATTAGGTCATCTGGATCCAGAGAAGGTTTCTTAAGTAGAGGTTTAATTACAGCAACCTTAAACTCCTGCGGTACGTATCCATTTACTAAGGATAGGTTAATTATATCTAAAATGGGGGCAGTAACCAAAGGAAATGTTTCTTTAAATAATTTGGTTGGGATAAATTACATTTATAAAATCCCAATAACACACCCTACAGTATAATCAGAACTCCATATAAAAGTTATAACTCTGTATGTCTGTAGAAAGTTTGTAAATCATCACATTTAATGTGTTTATTCATGTAGGTGTTGGGGGTCCTGGCTTGTCTTGGACAAGGGCAAGGGGGTCCTCAAAGAAAAAAATTTGGGAACCCCTGACATAGATTGCTCATCTGACCCAAATGACTTACTCTCTCACTATGACAAACACCTCCAAGCTATTTTGGATGACCTGGCCCCTGATAAAACCCGTACAACCCGTACTGGTTCTCTCATAATCTCTTAAAACTAAACGGCAATAAGAGAAATTCTTCTGGCTGGAACTAAATCTATGATTACAAAATCAGTTTTTCCTCCTTTCCATTAGACAATAACAACTTATCTCCATCACAGGTTAAAAGTCTGGGTGTCATCTTGGATAGTACTTTGTCATTCACGTCACGTCAAAAATGTAGTTCGTTTAGCCTATTTTCAACTGCGCATTATCAATCAGCTACGACCATCTCTTACTCAGAAAGATGCCAAAATTTTAGTTAATGCATTAGTCACATCCCGTCTCTTGACTACTGCAACTCTTTGCTTTCTGGTATCTCACAGAAACTTCTGCACAAATTACAGCTGATACAAAACTCCGCGGCTTGTGTCATCACCAAGACTCTGCTTTCACAACACATCACACCGGTCCTCGCCGAGTTGCATCGGCTGTTAGTTGATTCCCATATTCAATTTAAAATTCTCTTATTAACATTTAAAGCTATACATAATCTTGCACCCCTTTACTTAACAAACATTCTTCGACCTTATACCCCATCGGGCACTCTCCGTTCATCCACCAGCAACTTACTGACTATTTTATTTTTATTTAACCTTTATTTAACCAGATGAGTCGATTGAGAACTCATTCTCATTTACAACGACAATCTGGCCAAGACTATACCACAAGTTCGCTTGTCATCTAAGGCTCTTCAGTCCTTCGGCTCACAAGCCCCCCTGCTTTGGAATAAACTCCCATTCTCGGTTCGCTTGGTCACCTCTGTACAACATTTTAAATCTCTTCTCAAAACCCACTTATTTAGACAGGTGTATGGCGTACTCTAGGTGATTGAATTTTCTATGTGATTGTCAGTGCTGACTTCTGTTATTTCACCGTTGTTTTGATGCTATTGTTATTATAGATTTTATTGTTGACTGATTTTTCCACTGTTCGTACGATTTGTGTACTGCTTTTAATTCTGTTGTTCAGCGTCCTTGAGGGACTGAAAGGCGATTACAAATAAAATGTATTATTATTACATGAATATAAAATGGTGTCATCTGCATATAAATGTATGTGGGAACTGTCAACAGCATGAATAATGTTAATATAGATTTTAATAATAACAATAATAATAATAATACATTTTATTTAAAAGCACCTTTCAGGACACCCATGATCGCTTTACATTAAAAGGTTCAATCAAACAAAATATTTAAAACAGTTAAAACTTTAAAAAGCAAATACAATAAGACAGTAAAAACAACAAGTGATAAACAGTGGTGAGACTACAACGAATAAGCTGCCCTGAACAGTGGTGTTTTTAGCCTGGATTTAAAAAGAGGAAGAGAATCAATGTTTTGGCAATCGGTTGGCAATGAGTTCCAGAGTTTAGGGACAGAACAGGCAAAGGCTCTACCTCCCATAGTGACGAGGTGGGAG
>SSNS01000247.1:148643-163380 GCA_006937985.1 Aphyosemion australe | reverse complement strand
GGGTTTATGGAATGTTAATTTCTGCTAGGAACAACAGAATTATAGATATCTGAATACACGTCATCCAGTCTGCTTAAATGTTAAATCGGCTTGCCATACTAACGCGCTGATAGTCTGTCGGCGAATGTCGGGCGGTAGGGGAAAGTGCGGGAGAATGACCTTGTTGCCCACAGAAGAATCCATCGTGGAGGTAACATCATGGAAAGATTTCCATCAAAGCATCTGCATGTCTCTCACTGCGGTGAAGTTAGTTTGAAGTTGGAAGTTGGATATTCAACAGACATTGGTTCATTGCGGTTAGCGATGACTCTTCATGCCGTGCGCTGCGCCACAGACGGCAGTTAGCTGGGCTTCAGAGGACACGCTTGGGAGTGGTGGTTCGCTTAGGGACCATCAACAAATTTCTAGTCATTTGTAAACGAATAAAAAAAATATCAAAAACTTCCGGATTAATTGACTAAATCACTAAAAATTACTTCTGAGTTGTGTTACTAAACTACATCTACAAGACACAACAGTTTAAAAAATATTTCACACAATTTGATCTTTCTTTTTAAGATTTTTATCGAAAATTAAGTGATTTTGTTCAATAGAGTCTAGGTAAAAGAGTCTAAATACCCAAAAACATTTCTCAATGGTGGTACTAATCTAGACCAGGGGTTCCCAAATTTTTTTCTTTGAGGACCCCCTTGCCCTTGTCCAAGACAATCCAGGACCCCCAACACCTACATGAATAAACACATTAAATGTGATGATTTACAAACTTTCTACAGACATACAGAGTTATAACTTTTATGTGGAGTTCTGATTATACTGTAGGGTGTGTTATTGGGATTTTATAAATGTAATTTTTACAAATAAAATCTTGTTAACCTCACAACCTCAGCAAAGACAAAATTTTGGGGACCCCCTGGAATCTTATGGGGACCCCCTTGGGGGTCCCGACCCCCAATTTGGGAACCCCTGATCTAGACCAATGAGACAGCAGTTTTTAACCCATTTCACACAATCTGATCTTTTTTATTAATATTTTTATCAAAAATTAAGTGATTTTTTTCAATAGCTCCTAGGTAAATTAGTCTAAATACCCAAAACCATTTCTCAATGGTGGTACTAACCTATAGCTATGAGACACAGCAGTTTTCAACACATTTCATACAATTTGATTTTTTAATTAATATTTTTATCAAAAAATAAGTGATTTTTTTCAATAGCTTCTAGGTGAGTCTAAATACCCCAAACCATTTTCAATGGTGGTAGTAATCTAGACCAATGAGACACAGCAGTTTTTAACACATTTCATACAATTTGATTTTTTTATTAAGATTTTTATCAAAAAATAAGTGATTTTTTTCAATAGCTTCTAGGTAAATGAGTCTAAATACCCAAAACCATTTCTCAATGGTGGTACTAATCTAGACCAATGAGACACAGCAGTTTTTAACACATTTCATACAATCTGATCTTTTTTTATTAATTTTTTTATCAAAATATAAGTGATTAATTAATTTTAAAAATCCCTTATTTTTTGATAAAAATCTTAATAAAAAAGATCAGATTGTGTGAAATGTGTTAAAAACTGCTGTGTCTCATTGGACTAGATTAGTAATAGTAACACCATTGAGAAATGGTTTTGGGTATTTAGACTCATTTACCTAGACTCTATTGAACAAAATCACTTAATTTTTGATAAAAATCTTAATAAAAAAGATCAAATTGTGTGAAATATTTTTTAAACTGTTGTGTCTTGTAGATGTAGTTTAGTAACACAACTTGGAAGTAATTTTTAGTGATTTAGTCAATTAATCCGGAAGCTTTTGATTTTTTTTTGTCGTTTACAAATGACTAGAAATTTGTTGATGGTCCCTAAGCGAACCACCGCTCCCAAGCGTGTCCTCTGAAGCCCAGCTAACTGCCGTCTGTGGCGCAGCGCACGGCATGAAGAGTCATCGCTAACCGCAATGAACCAATGTCTGTCGAATATCAAACTTCCAACTTCAAACTAACTTCACCGCGGTATTGTACTCCGCATCTGACAGTGCGCACAAAGCGGCGCGCAATAGGAGCTCAGAGCGCGTCAGACAGATCTGTGCACAAGAGCGCAATGTCGAGAGCTTCTAGATCTAGAAAGTGGAAGCCCTTCTTTCAGAGAGTCTGGTAGACTTCTGGTTATTTCATTTGGTGAAATGTTTCCTGACTTTAAAACTCTGGCTGAAGTAGAATTCGTTACTCCAGTAGCTGCTTGGATCTTTGGATCCAGCGTGTCAGCGGAGCTCTGAATCATCACATTTTAACAGCCATGAGCCATGAAGCGCTTTGAGTTGCCTCCGGGTAGGAAATGCGCTGTATAAATAAAACTGCCGTGCCTTGTCATGAGTCTGTCTGAGGCAAAAGTCCAGAACCTCGTTAGTCTCTTCAGCAAGCTCCATAGAGACATCTGATTACGCACAAGCAGGTGACCATCAGGTTTACGCCGGAGCAGAAGGAATGTGCGTTCGGGCGCAGCAGGTGAAATGTTGATAATTTAAGTGAAATTGTTTAATTGCATTGTTTCTATGTTACTGGGGCACTCTGGTCAGCTTGTTTGGACTAAATATCAATTAAAATGAATGGATATTTAACGGTTTTATTGAATGTTTATTATTATTATTATTATTTTTAAAATGAAAGTGAAGGGAAAATGGATCATGCGGCCTCTGGCTACGAGCAAATGCGCCCACCTTAGCGTGTCCAAATGCAGCAGCGATTCTTTCAATTTCTCATTAATGAAAGAAAGGAAGTTGTGTTAAAAAACATTTTATTTAAATAAAATACCACTATGATGGGCACCGCAGGGAAACAAAGATGAGGCTTCTTTTTAACATAACCGTGTTTAATAGAGCTTTCTACAGTAGCTAAAAATAGATTGCCGCAAAGCACTCTGGGAAATATGGTCATACAAACAATCTACATTTTAGTATGGAATCCTATGGGACTGAGGCGCTCCGATCTAGCTAAAGTTATTTTTTCGTCTCCTAAAGATTTTCAAACAGCAAGGAACTTAACGCTGCTGCTGGGGGAGGTGCTAATCGGTTTCTAGACGCCCAGATCGGATGTTGGAGAGGACTTTTTATCCCTTTTCCAAAGCCGGTAAAGTCAATAGTATACCGCTGCAGACCCGGAGACGCCAGTTTCAGGCCGACACCACGTGAAACAGCTGGAAAGCTACACGGGCTAAGCTAAAGACAGAAGAAGCAAAGCGGTGGTAGTTTTTAAGTTGGACGAGCGGATTTTAACTGTGTGGAGCAGATCAAGAAAAGCACGTATATTTGTTACTTACATCTTCCTGGAGGGGAAAGTCCTACATCCGAGAATGACCAGCCGCCGGTCGTAACGACGCTCTCAGTCGTGGGGTTATCCAGGAGGAGCAGCGGAGGAGAATTAATGCAGGATGCAGCGTTGTTAACGGAGGAGAGTTAACAAGGAGGCAGCGGTCCAGCTGAACGTCTGGGCCAAACAGCATGTCCACCCAAACGTCCACGAAAAAGGCTTTTGACCAGAGGTGAGTGGAATATAAAAAGTAGGGACACAAATGATAACCTGACAGTTAAAAAACTACCTTGAGAAAATGTTACTTGAGCACTGTGAGTAATGAACTTATTTTTATATTACTCAAGAAGGAGCCGTGATGGGAATAATGGCGTTTAAAACAACAGCGCTGCTAGCGAGGGTTAGTTTTTACTTTCACTTTCATTTGAGCTAGCGCTTCAGTTCTGGTGATCGATAATTAGCAGGGTCGCCATCAAGAAAAGCTCTCTGGTATGTTTTTTTTTGTCAAAACAATTTCCTCCATTTTATGCCTTCATATCGATGTCAAAACGCTCTGAAACTGTATATTTTCTATTGTTAATGCGGCTTATCAGTATGACCCTTCCCAGCAGCCTTTGCGTGGTGACGTCAACTGTAGAATACCCTATTCAGGCCGTTCATACGTCACTCTACCAAACAACAAATATAAAGCGAAACAAAAAGTAAGAAAAGTCTAAATTTCTCTTCCATCTAACACATGCACTTCCTTTCCAATAAATAAAATTCATGTTTGGACTTTTTCTGTGTTCACAAATCAGTCTGTGATCCTCATTTATTGGACTGACAGTGGAGGTTGGAATACCTTGTATTCTCTGTGGGGAGGCTCCGAGCAGGGAGGGGGGAGGGGGGGTTGGGTGCGTCCGCTGCGCCCCCCACCAGCTCTTCTCCCGCGCCCCCCTTGGGGTTGGCTAATGCTAAGCTAGCAGATTAGCAGCGGATAGCAGACTCACGCTGTGGGTGCCAAAAACACTAGTGATGATAAACTCGATTCTTTTTACTGAATCGAGTTTGAATGAGTCACTCACCAAAATGAATCGGGTTTTCGAGTCATTTGAGTCACTGAGTCAGTTGCCCAGAGTGCAAAAAAAAAAAAATCTACATTTTCACTCAAACTTAATTTGCTCCTCTTTATATGTAAATCCTACTGCTAAGATGAGTGATTGAAAAAAACTATAAATTTTATACACTGAAATTCATTTTATAAAATAGTGATGGAACTGAAATATTATATTTTTTCTTTAGTCTGCTTATTATCTTTGCAAAAAGAAAAGGGTGTAGACTGAAGGGTGAAGACTCTTCCCCTGTAACAGCCTGAGTTTCTGCAGCTGACAGCCAGGAGGGAGAGGTGAGTAAGCTTGTAGTACCGCGAGCTTCCACTGGGGGACTCCTATGAGCTGAAACTCGGGGGGAGTTCAGCGGGACCTTAGCTGCATGCTAACTGGAAGCTTCGGGCGCTTTTAGCAAGAGAAACGCAATTGAGCGACTCCAAAGTGTAACGAGATCAGCTCAAACAGCTGGATTGTTTCTGTAGTCTCCCTCAGAGAGTTCCACAGGCTACAACCACAGCCTCAGACGGTAGTCAAGCAGCCGCGCGTCCCAGCTCCCTCGAGAGAAGGGAGCGTGCGGCTGCTTGTGTGTAGAGAAGCCGGGCGCCCGCCTTGCTGGACTGCGTGCCTCCGCAAGGATTAAGCAGCACATTCGCGGATCTCTGATCGCAGGCCGCTGCTGGTAAAAGGAGAGGCACGTTGCCTAAACTCGGCAAACCTCCATTCTGCAGCGATGACCTTGTGGATCTTCGTCCCGAAGCCTCAGCTAGCCTCGGTTAGCTTACCTAGCTCGAGTTACGGTACCCAGCCAGCCCCACGAACACGTTATATTTCAACCCATCTTTGACCAAGCAGTGTTATGTTAAACACAAAGCATCTTCCCCCATTCAACCAGCGAAATAAAGTACAGAAATATAATTTTACTTACTGATAAAAATGAAGCAGAGACTTCTTGGATGATCTCTTGGTGCAAATAATTCCACAGCTTCCCCTCTTTGTCCAAATAATTCCATGATTAACATCCAAACACGAACACGCAGAAAACACAACTAAAGTTCAGAGAGTCGAAATGGCCAAACATCTATTAACGTGAGGCCGAGGCCTTCCTTGGAGCTAGCTGCTTATGCTAGCTCTGAAGCTAGCTCTGACGCTTGCTCTGACGCTCATGCTTCCTGTCAATCAAATGTAATTATTCATAATTTCAAGCATTTTATTACACCTAAACAAAAGAGTTACAAAAAAATCCACCCCCCTCAGAGTTGTCAGGACTATAAACTAGACCTATTAAACTAGGGTGACCAAACGTCCTCTTTTCCCCGGACATGTCCACTTTTCACCCTCTGTCCGGGGCGTCCGGGGGGGGGTTTCCTATATTGATGAAAATGTCCGGATTTTCATCCAGGAGCCGGGTTTGAATTACGGGGGAGCTGGAAGCCCTCAACTTACACACCCAGGGAAGCCCGAAAAAAGATCCTGTTTCTACCTATATTACATTATTTATATGGACTCTCAGCGCACCGGGGATTCTTTTGTGAGGAGAGGACAGATAATGCTGATTGTTAAAGCGGCGTCCTGCGCGGCCACAGTAACATTCTCAAAGTGGCGCCACCAAAAAAATATAATTAACACGCGATCATTCATGTCCGTTCATATAATCTTCTGTCTTACTTCTGTCTTTTAATCGTATCTTTTATTCGTGTCTGACGCTTCACCCGTGCTCCGGTGATTTCACCTCACCCGCGCGGCCGTGCAGCGCACACTCCACTATTTTTCAGCCAGTAGATTCATTTAAACCGTTTACTTCAAAAGTAACTCAAGGTGAATCAGGAGGAAGTCAGGAAACAGTTTTTTCTTGTGGATGGAGAGGAGAAGCAGGAAGATCAGAGACAGACAGGACAGGAAAATATTCAAATAAAAAACAAGAAAACAAAGTTCTTGAAAAGGAAAATGTTGGTAGATTTATCCCACTACATCTTTTTACCTTCATAAAGCAATAATTCATAAGCGTGTAATATTTATATATTTGATACAATTTAGATCACCTTCAAAATTCAGTCCCACATACAGGGCCGTATCAAGGCATTTTGGGGGCCAAGGCAAACAGACCCCCCCACTCCCTCCCTATCACTGGGCTCCCCCAGAATTCTCTGTGTAATTCAAAGCCTGCCCAGGTTTACATATGAATTGTTCTAGAGCCATTTTGTTGGCAGAATCTGATATTTTAGCTCTAAGCCAGGTGCTCTGACAGAACACTGGGAAAAAAATGGGTCGCAACGTGGTTTGTGTGGCATTTGGTGCTGTGTGGGCGGCGCGCGGCAGAGATGCGCCTTTTGCGCATTTGGAGAGAATGAGTACTCATGCGCAAAACGAGGCCCCTCATGGACCGCGTGTTCNGCAGCAGGTGAAATGTTGATCATTTAAGTGAAATTGTTTAATTGCATTGTTTCTATGTTACTGGGGCACTCTGGTCAGCTTGTGTGGACTAAATATTAATTAA
Source organism: Aphyosemion australe (assembly GCA_006937985.1). Lineage (NCBI taxonomy): Eukaryota > Metazoa > Chordata > Actinopteri > Cyprinodontiformes > Nothobranchiidae > Aphyosemion > Aphyosemion australe. Next base: position 156,489 of record SSNS01000247.1, on the reverse strand, counting down.
AATGAATGGATATTTAATGGTTTTATTGAATGTTTATTATTATTATTTTTAAAATGAAAGTGAAGGGAAAATGGATCATGCGGCCTCTGACTGCGAGCAAATGCGCCCACCTTAGCGTGTCCAAATGCAGCAGCAATTCTTTCAATTTCTCATATATGAAAGAAAGGAAGTTGTGTTAAAAACATTTTATTTAAATAAAATACCACTATGGTGGGCACCGCAGGGAAACAAAGATGAGACTTCTTTTTAACATAACCATGTTTAATACGGGTCGTTCATACGTCACTCTACCAAACAACAAATATAAAGCGAAACAAAAAGTAAGAAAAATCTAAATTTCTCTTCCATCTAACACATGCACTGCCTTTCCATTAAATAAAAATCATGTCTGGACTTTTTCTGTGTTCACAAATCAGTCTGTGATCCTCATTGACTGGACTGACAGTGGAGGTTGGAACACCCTTGTATTTTCCGTGGGGAGGCTCCGAGCGGGGTGGGGGTAGGGGTAGGGGGGGTTGGGTGCGTCCGCTGCGCCCCCCCTGCTCTTCTCCCGCGCCCCCCAAGGGGGGCGCGCCCCACTAATTGAGAACCACTGGATTAGGGTGACCAAACGTCCTCTTTTCCCCGGACATGTCCACTTTTCACCCTCTGTCCGGGGCGTCCGGGGGGGTTTCCTATATTGATGAAAATGTCCGGATTTTCATCCAGGAGCCGGGTTTGAATTACGGGGGAGCTGGAAGCCCTCAACTTACACACCCAGGGAAGCCCGAAAAAAGATCCCGTTTCTACCTATATTACATTATTTATATGGACTCTCAGCGCACCGGGGATTCTTTTGTGAGGAGAGGACAGATAATGCTGATTGTTGAAGCTGCGTCCTGCACGGCCACAGTAACATTCTCAAAGTGGCGCCACCAAAAAAATATAATTAACACGCGATCGTTCATGTCCGTTCATATAATCTTCTGTCTTACTTCTGTCTTTTAATCGTATCTTTTATTCGTGTCTGACGCTTCACCCGTGCTCCGGTGATTTCACTTCACCCGCGCGGCCGTGCAGCGCACACTCCACTATTTTTCAGCCAGTAGATTAATTTAAACCGTTTACTTCAAAAGTAACTCAAGGTGAATCAGGAGGAAGTCAGGAAACAGTTTTTTCTTGTGGATGGAGAGGAGAAACAGGAAGATCAGAGACACACAGGACAGGAAAATATTCAAATAAAAAACAAGAAAACAAAGTTCTTGAAAAGGAAAATGTTGGTAGATTTATCCCACTACATCTTTTTACCTTCATAAAGCAATAATTCATAAGCGTGTAATATTTATATATTTGATACAATTTAGATCACCTTCAAAATTCAGTCCCACATCCAGGGCCGTATCAAGGCATTTTGGGGGCCAAGGCAAACAGACCCCCCACCCCCTCCCTATCACTGGGCTCCCCCAGAATCCTCTGTGTAATTCAAAGCCTGCCCAGGTTTACATATGAATTGTTCTAGAGCCATTTTGTTGGCAGAATCTGATATTTTAGCTCTAAGCCAGGTGCTCTGACAGAACACTGGGAAAAAAATGGGTCCCAACGTGGTTTGTGTGGCATTTGGTGCTGTGTGTGCGGCGCGCGGCAGCGATGCGCCTTTTGCGCATTTGGAGAGAACGAGTACTCATGCGCAAAACGAGGCCCCTCATGGACCGCGTGTTCTGCGTATCGGGAGGGGCCCACTTAAAAACACTGAATTTGCTCAAATAAGATGTTTGAGCTCAACGAGGTTGTAGTTCTCTTGTGGTACGAGCAGAGCGCACTCGGAGTGCAGTTTGTAATGAGCACGTTTGATTTTATCAGTTGGGAGGCGTGGAGCAGCTGGAGAATATCAATGATGGAACATCTTTTGAGCGTTCATTCTGTCTTTCTAATTATTATCACTTTTTCTTTCTTTTACACAATCAGGAGTTGTTTTTACCTTCTTTTTTCTGCTGACATTTTGATCGCAGTACGAGAATTTTTTACATAACACCAGTGCGCAGAGGTGCGGGTTTCAATGATCAACAGGAAAGGGAGGGGGAGAGAGGAAAACAGCAAGAGAAACACGGAGGGACCAGACTTATAGTAAAGTTTTGAGCAAAACTGCTGGAAAAGTAGTGATGTGCGAGTCATGAACGAATCGTTCAATACTCGAGAATCACTTTACTGACTCACGAATCACGAGTCACAATCCCAACTGACTCATTTACTGACTCGTCCCTGTTACTGTTAGCAAACTAATTTCATTAGTAGAGATATATCTAGCTTATCATTAAAATTGTGGAAAAAAATAACAGCCAGTTTCTTAATAAAAGCATTTTCTTACCTGCTCTGGCCTGGAAGCTCATTAGTTCCCAGTAGCATCGCTCTGCTAACAGCACGTTCGAATCACTCACCCCCTCCCTTCCTGAAAGCTAGCTTAAAATGTCCGGTGCTAAATCGTAGCATGAACGAATCATTCAGTTCCTCCGTAGCGGGCCTCACTCAGAGTCACTCACCCCCCCCCCTCGCGGGTTTCAGCTCAAACGAGTCACTCATTGGAGTGGAGGCTCGCAGTACCGCTAACCTGGCTCAGCTCATAGGAGTCCCCCAGTGGAAGCTTGTGTAATTACATACGAATCACTAACCCCTATCCTTGCTCAGCTCATGAGTCATGACTCACGTAGCTCGCGGTAGGGTCACTCACAACTACTCCCAACCGAGTTTCAGCTCGTATGAGTCCCCCAGTGGAAGCTTGCGGTACTACAAGCTCACTCACCTCTCCCTCCTGGCTGTCAGATGCAGAAACTCAGGCTGTTACAGGGGAAGAGTCGCTCCTTCACCTGAGCTGAACTTTGATAGTGTGACTGACGCCATATTCAGTCTACACCTTTTTCTTTTTGCAAATATAATAAGCAGAAAAAATATAATATTTCAGTTCCACCACTATTTTAAAAAATGAATTTCAGTGTATAAAATGGATAGTTTTTTTCAATCACTCATCTTAGCAGTAGGATTTACATAGAAAGAGGAGCAAATTAAGTTTGAGTGAAAATGTAGATTTTATTTTTGCACTCTGGGCAACTGACTCAGTGACTCAAATGACTCGAAAACCTGATTAATTTTGGTGAGTGACTCATTCAAACTCGATTCAGTAAAAAGAATCGAGTTTACCTTCACTATGGAAAAGTGTGGGTGTTCAGCCTCCTCATTAGAAAAAGCGTGGGTGTTAAAACACCCACATCCCCCACGGGTGCGACGCCCATGGTGTGACGTCATCGGTAGGCACAGGTCCCCTGTCCTCTTTTTTGGAAATGGAAATATGGTCACCCTAATTAAACACAAAATGAAAAATTGAACCAGGGTGTAAAGATCTTTTTTTCAGCTGTGAAGTTGGCATTTTTAACATGGGGGTCAATGGCGATTTGCTCACTTCTGGACCCACCCCCAGTGGATGAGGGGAGAACTGCAATTTTTGCCACTTCCGTGTTTGCCTCATTTCTTAGCCAGACGGGTTCACCCTTGGTCATGACTCATGAGCTGAGCAAGGTTAGGGGTTAGTGATTCGTATGTAATTACATGAGCTTCCACTGGGGGACTCCTATGAGCTGAAACTCAGGTGGGAGTAGTGAGTGATCCATACCACGAGCAGCGTGAGTCATGACTCATATGCTGAGCCAGGTTAGCGGTACTGCGAGCCTCCACTCCAATGAGTGACTCATTTGAGCTGAAACCCGCGAGGGAGGGGGTGAGTGACTCTGAGTGAGGCCCGCTACGGAGGAACTGAATGATTCGTTCATGCTACGATTTAGCACCGGACATTTTAAGCTAGCTTTCAGGAAGGGAGGGGGTGAGTCGTGAGTGATTCGAACGTGCTGTTAGCAGAGCGATGCTACTGGGAACTAATGAGCTTCCAGGCCAGAGCAGGTAAGAAAATGCTTTTATTAGGAAACTGGCTGTTATTTTTTTCCACAATTTTAATGATAAGCTAGATATATCTCTACTAATGAAATTAGTTTGCTAACAGTAACAGGGACGAGTCAGTAAATGAGTCAGTTGGGATTGTGACTCATGATTCGTGAGTCAGTAAAGTGATTCTCGAGTATTGAATGATTCGTTCATTACTCGCACATCACTAAAAAACACGATCATTGCGGAACTAAGAATGAGTAAACTCTACAAGCCGAAGAAAAGTCCCCACCATCTGTTTATTCTTAGCTGTCTGATCTCTGCAGCGCAGAGCAGAGCCCCAGCAGCTACCGGGAGACATGTTGCTGCTATGAGTCTGCGCAACACCGCCCCAGGGCTATGGCAAGCTGTTGTAGTATGTAATTCACAAACACTTCTGTGAACATAATTTGAGAAGAAGAAGAAGAAGAATCGATCTTTTTATAGCGCATCTCAAAGTAAAAATCACAAGGCGCTTCACAAGAACAAAAAGTCAAATAAAAATTTAAAAATGATTAAAAATATCGAAAAAGGGAAAAGTAAAAATTGTGATTGAAAAAGGATGTGAAAAAAGACAAAAGGAAAATGAATAAGAAAAGGGTAACCAGTTGATCACGGGAAAGGCAGAAATGGTAGACAGAGCAGAATGAAGAGAAGGTAGCAGAGAAGAATCAACCAAAGGTCAATCAAAAGCCAGCCTGAACAGGTGAGTTTAAACTGGATTATTGCCAATCCGTACATTATAGACATGCCACCATTACATTGTTACCAGTAGAAATTAAATGTTATTCAATAACTCAAAAGCTGTAAGACAGTTGAGGTGATAGCATGTTGTTTAGCACGATATTGAACTGTTTTCTAATAATGGTCTGTTGTTAAATAAAATAAAGGAAGGAGAGAAAAAATGTTTCCCTAGAAGTTTTTAAATGTTCTCGTTTAATCCGATTAATGGAGTCTAGACCCAATCCGATTCATCGATTATCCAAATAATCGTTTGTTGCAGCCCTACTGGTAACTGAGGGAACACTCGAAGGGTGACAGTCCTGTTGCGGATGAGGTAAGGCTGTTGTGGGCATATTCCATCCACGGCAGCTGGGTACTCCAACTGGACAAACTAGATGAGCACACACAACGTAGCTTTGCTTCCAACTCCTGTTCATTGTGTGTTGATGTGCCTGCATGTGGCGGAATGTGTTAGTTTTCTACTTGTCATGTGTTACATAGACATGTTTGACTCTGATGAAGGTCAGAGGTGATGGGATTCTTTCTAACAGTTTACACTGCTTAAGAGCTGGTTTCAATTTTCAGTTTTTCAATGACAATCGTTTCAAATTTTTTATTTTTCAATCTTTTTTGTAATTTTGGTGTGAAATAGATGAAATTTTTTTTTATTTCTTAATTCTTTGTTTAAATTTAAGGTTGTTTTTTTAAAGTTTCAAATTCTTTTTTTTGTTTGTTATGTTGATTTTTCCGTTACATGCAGTCATTCATTCATTACATTTACATTCTTTAAATTGTTAATATATATTTTTTCTCTCATTATTCTTTTGATTATTCTATTAAAACCTACACATACCCATTTTTCTCATACTCATTATACTGTTTCCATCTTGTAGTTAATTAACACACACACAGTCCCTTTAATTGTACACTCGTCACCACCTGACGTCAGTTGCTTGAATGTATTGCCCTGTGTGTGTGTTCCTAACGATGTCATGAGCCACCATAGTCCACGGGGCCAGGGATGACATCGCCGACTGCCCTGGGGTACTGACACCTACTACCGCCTATGGTTAACTACCACCTGCTGCCATCGCTACATCTGCTTCCCTCCTGTTGTGGCCTATTGCCTACTACTTCCTGCTCTGCCTTGGTTCCTAACTGTAGTGACCTATGGGTTTGAATGACACTTTTGCTGCTTGGGATGTATGCTGTCTTATCTGCATCTAACCATCTTCTCCATCCTCAAGGCCTTTCTACTGGGATTTCAAGAACTTGCGGTCTCCTGACTGGACCCCAACTCTTGAAAAGGGGGGGATATGTAGCACTAGGAGAAGGCCTTTTTAAAGGGCAAGGTCAAAGAAAAATGATTGCCCAGCGAAGGTCATCTCGCTGGAATATCAGCTTGCAGCTGTAGCAAGACAAGGCCTGTGTTTACGTCAACAGCTGAGACTTAGCCAAAACAAGCCTCCAGCCTCCAGCTTATCAGAATCTGCAGAAGCGGTTCTCAGTCCACAGAACTTTCACCTCCTAGCTTTAATAAAGATTCTTATGTTGCCTCATAAATGATTCCTTCCACTTACAGGCTGAAGAAGAAACTTTCTAAGTGATTCAATGCCTTAACTGCTTTACAGTAATCTTTACATCAATGAATAAACATTGTTGTTTCTGCTTATATCAGACCTGAATCACCACAAGTGATTCTATCTACTTGATGAATGATAATGATTTATTATTTGTATAATCACATATTAATATTACTATATCATGTTTTTTTATTATTATTATTTATTAAATGAATGTTTAATCTATTTTCTTAACAGATCAAGAGAAATAACTCTTAAGGATCTGAGGAATGTGAAGTCTGAGGGAGTTTGGTAAACGCCCAGTGGCATTTGTCAAATTCTGATTTGTAAACATTTGTAAACAATTAATGTTAAAAGAGGAGACACTTCCTCTACAATTCAGTTCTTCCTGAAGTTCCTGCAGAACCAAACATGCTAAAATTCATCCTACTGGAAGTCAAACCAGACTTTTGGTTGAATATTTTTTGTGAAATAAGAGCCATCCTTTTGAACAACAATCCTGATCCGACAAAACCTCATCAGCTGCGTAGGCTCACGTCTTTATGCCGGTAAACACAGTCATTAGCTTAGCTATGGGCATCAGAATAGCAGCTTATCTGGAAAGACTCGTCTAACAGCGATGAAATCTCTTCAAACCGAGTCGGAGCGCAAGGTTTGGAAAATACAAGACTGTAAATAACGGCTTGCTCAGCCGAGAATAACCGCAGAGTGATCAAACCGCGGTGAGGTTAGCTTTAGCTTTAAGTGTTTAGCTTTGTACCTCTGGTTTAGCTTTGGATAACGTCAGGCTATCGGAGGATCTTTTGTGACGTCAATGTTTATGTTTTTCGCATTGCATCATGGGACCTGGGTGGCAACAAACAGCGTATTTTGCCTATAATTCAATTGTTTGGCATGCTTGGAGGAGGATTTAGCGACGCAGATGCATCATTCTTGCTGTGCTTGTAACTAAGTATTTGTTAATAAGAGAAGATACTTTTTAACATATTCATCTTCGTGTAGTTTTATATCCACGGAGTCATATTGTTTTTGCGTTCTGATTCAGGTGTCTCAGCCCGCCCCGCGATCGTTATAATAATAAATAAATGAATAAGTAAAAACTAACAACACTGATTAATGAAGACTTACCCAGCTTTGCAGGCGTCGTGAGGATTTATCCACCCACAGGTGATGTGAATCATGCTGACTCCGCTAGTCGGCCGGTGCCGACTTCAGCACGACCACGGCTTTACCGAAGTCACAGCTTCCTGTTTTGCAGAATAGTTCAGCCAAACTTTCCTTGAAACACAATAATCGTAGACCTCCAGACGTTTGAAAGCCTTTAACTGTTCATGAGTGAAGGGTCCAGGGCTTTCTGTTGAATAGGAATAAATGTCTCCCCAGCAGCGTTGTGGAGAAAACACTGGCGAATCGGACCAACGTTTTCTGTCATCCCAGAGCTCAAACATGCTTTAAATAACTTTATTTTTGTCTTCATTACAGATTTTAAGCTTCTCTCTAACCCTCCTCCTGTCTTTAGACGTTAAAGTGTTTTGGGGATTTTGCCCGTAAACTCGCGTGAAAGTGTACGTCACGTATGGATAGCAGGCCGTCTT
>SSNS01000247.1:115941-139226 GCA_006937985.1 Aphyosemion australe | reverse complement strand
TGGATGGATGGATGGATGGTGGATGGATGGATGGATGGATGGATGGATGGGGAGGAAGGATGGATGGTGGATGGATGGATGGATGGATGGTGGATGAAAAGATGGATGGATGGATGGATGGATGGTGGATGAAAAGATGGATGGATGGATGGATGGATGGATGGTGGATGAAAAGATGGAAGGATGGATGGATGGATGGATGGATGGATGGTGGATGAAAAGATGGAAGGATGGATGGCTTCATTAACTGTAATAAAATGACGCTGGATGAGGCCACAGTCAGTAAACCAATGTGTGATATTTATATTATAATTGTTTCTTAACTTTAATGCATTTATGATTTTTACTGTAGGCCACATTTAGGCCCTAGTTCATGAAAGTTCATCATCTTATTCATTTGAGGGTCCTAGCCCTCCCCCAGAACCAAACCCCTCACTGACAGAACCTATTACCACATACTCACTTTGCTTTTTGCAGTGCAGACCTTACTGTACCTGAATCAGCCTTGGCCCTACCAGCACCGTAATACCAGTCTGAGTGGACTGGACTCAGATATAATAATAATAATGGTAAATGGCAATTGTACAGCACTTAATTAATTCAGAGGACTCCAAACCACTTTACACTAGTCAGCCATTTATCCAGTCACACAGTGAGTGCATTTACATGTGAATCTAAATCGAGCTAATACCTTAAAGGAAAAGTTCGCTTTTTTAGACATTAAGTTTTATGTGTTCCTTCACCCACCCAGTGCTCTGTAAACTTTGACCCATTTCACACACCCCCCTGCTCAGAGATTTCCAGGGGAGAAGTGATTCATAAACGTAGTTCTGGCTAGTTTTGGGGGCGCTTTATCTGCACCGTTTAGCCTCACAAAAGGATTAGCCTCTGAAAGCATGGCTAATTTGCATCTCACAAACAAAGAGAAAAAATTTACAACGTCACATTACAACGGGACTATTTTTTGTCATTCGTATCCCTGCGCCGGTCACCGCAGCTATAGAACGGGCTCGTGTCTGGCTGCTAATCCTAGCTGTATGAGTGAAACAACAACTTCTAAAGTCACTTAAAAGTAGTTTTTCTTAAATATATCGAGCCATGGTGCGTACCTGCAGGTTCCCGGGTTGTAACAATAAGGATGTTACAGGATCACCTTTTCGGTTTGACACTTTTCCTGCTAAGGACGTTTCTCTAAGGCATCATGGCTTTTAGCAATCGGCTACTCCAAGGATACTCGGCTGGAATGAGTCAAAACCTTTCGTTTGTGCAGTGCACACTTCAAAGAGGATGATTACATCAGGAAAAAGTTCGGGAAAAGTGAAAGACTGTTTTTGAAGAGTTCGGCCGTACCAGAAATCTGGGTAAGTTTTGTTTTTAAAAAATTATTTATTCCGCTATGTCTGCCGTATTCATGCAATCATCTTCGCATTTTAGCGCATTATTTATGCAATCATCTTTACACCGATGGTTGATCATAGACTGCAGTAGCTTTGTCAACAATCTGTGTTGATGTGTGCGTTTTGTGTAGCAAATGCAATTCTTCATCCGTGTACTCTGGCTCATAAAGATATCCTAGTAGTAAAATAAGTTTCTTCTTCATCTGGTATAGTGTTAAAATGAAATTCGTCATCAGATGAGACGGAGTCTGACATGTTTTCGGCATTCGGCAGTGAAACAGCTGACATACAAAGCGCTGTTTAATATCCGCGGGGACCGGCGCAGGGATACGAATGACAAAAACTAGTCCCGTTGTAATGTGACGTTGTAAATTTTTTCTCTTTGTTTGTGAGATGTAAATTAGCCATGCTTTCAGAGGCTAATCCTTTTGTGAGGCTAAACGGCGCAGATAAAGCGCCCCCGAAACTAGCCAGAACTACCTTTCTGAATCACTACTCCCCTGAAAATCTCTGGGCGGGGGGGGTGTGTGAAATGGGTCAAAGTTTACAGAGCACTGGGTGGGTGAAGGAACACATAAAACTTAATGTCTAAAAAAGCGAACTTTTCCTTTAACCATGCCATGTTTTTTATGGGTGCTTTTTAAATCTTTCAGTAAAAGTTGAGTAAAATTAGAAGTAGGGAACTTTCACTGTAATATATAGGGACTAAATGCATTCACACAAAAAAAGTATATTTTTGTTCTGTTTGATCACACTCCTGTCTGGTTCATAAAGATACTCTAACACTGTTCTTCTGCACCCTAATCTCGTGCCTCAGCTAGCAGGCTCTTTCAAAATGTCTTCAGGAATGTTTTAGTTCATTATTATTGTTATCTGGTAAAATTCCCTGCTGCAGTCTAAATCTATGGGATGCCGTGTTTAGATCCAGATCCAGTTATGCTGTTTGAGCTAAAAGAACATCCTGTTCATTAAAATTAGCTCAACTAGTCACCAGAGTTCATTTACACAAGGCATTGTGGTTATGGGAGGTATTTGCAGATGTGCTGGTTAATATTTTGGTTCTCTTTTTTTCAGTATCTACTTGATCCTGGACATTTCCTCCTATGCACCCCTAAAGTATTTCACAATTGTTGCTGTTTTGTAGTTTATTACATATTTATTACTCTTCACATGACACGTCATTGCTTCACCTCCACTCATAAAAAACTAAGTGTCTTTGTGGTGATTTTGGGTTTTGGGTGAATGCTTTAGCTTTAGCTAATGTCTTTGTTAACAGATCATTTTCTTTTATGGTTGCTTCATGTTTGAATCACACTGATTTTTTTTATCTCCTCTGTTTGTCTCTAGTATCTGTGGTGTAGTTACTCATTAGCTTAGGCTGTTGTGTTCTTTGACCCAAAAAAGACCCCAGCCATAACAAAAAGGTCAGAGGTCAAATGCCCTTTGGCTTCTTCCCTCCCCTCCTTTTCATTCTCACTCATCCTCCTCCTCCTCGCTTTTTGATACATCTGTTTCCTCAGTAAGAGGAGAGTTCTGCACCGCGTGGATATAGATGTACTTTTTTGGTAGGAGTGGATGAAGATGATGTGTATGTGTTGGTGTGCGTGTTAGGTGTCAGAGCTTAGGCCAGTAAAGGAACAGCTGAGAGTGGTGAATTAGTCAGTATAAAAGCAGTCCAACTGTCATAACAAAGACGCAGTGACAGCAGGCCAATCAGAGACAAAGAGGAGTCTCTGGTCCCCAGGAGGCCTTCAAACATCCATTTGGACACACATACCACACACACATTCACTCACAGACAATGGGTTGTCAGCAGCGGCCGCTCAGAGAACATGTGAGTGTCCAGACTGAGCCAAGCTCAAAGGACACGACAAGTTTATGACAAAGCTCAAAATGTAATGCAGAACCAATCAGTGGGTCAAATGTGCACCATCTGACACCCTGAGGATAAATGGATGCATGTATGTTAAAGATGATGGATGGATGGATGGATGGATGGATGGATGGATAAACAGACGGCTGGATGTTTGCTGTGTGGAATAGAGTAATGTAGATGTGAGAGCAGATTTTGGTGTAAAACAACGAGTAAAATTTTATCTTTTGTAAAGCTGCATGGGAGGAAAATGGACAAAAACCCACAACAGAATTCCAATAAATATAGTAATAAGTGGGCTTCTTTCATCATTGGTCTATAAGCTATTTAGTAGTGATACATTTATTTTGTGTTTTGTATAAACAGTGTCAAATAACTAAATCAGAATAAGCTGTAATACCTTTCAGCGTTGAAAAATCATGATTAACAAATATAACTAAACATGTTATGTTTGTCACGACTAGGATACGAGCAGGCAGACCGAGGTCTAGCAGAGAGTTCGGCTATAGCGTGTTTTACGACCCAGGTGCAGAGAACTAGCACTGGGGGAGAGTGACACGCAGTTACTATAGAAACGGCGGGCAGCACTCGAAAGGGAACTAGTCTGGCCGGCGTTCCAGAGATAAGAAAAGCTGACTTACTTGGAGTTGTCAGGCTGGCATAGATTGGTTAGCTTGGAACGCTAGGATTGGTTAGCTTGGAAGCTGGAATAGTTCAGGATCATCTCAGGAGAATCGATGACTGATCTGCTGGCGGAAGTGGGGCACTTCCGTATATAGGCGTGGTGATGACGTGGAGAGGAGTGGAGAGGTGATGTAGGGCTTAAGTTGGGATGTGTGGAAGACCGGATGGACCCGTAGGTGTGAAGGCAGGCAGAGGCGGTAAGCCACAGGGTTGATGACCTTCACCACTGGGTAAGGCCCAAGAAATCGGGGGGGCGAGCTTTCTGGACCCGGTCGGTAGGCGGAGATTGGCAGTAGAGAGCCACACCCTGTCCCCAGGCTGCATATAGTCACACCTCCTGGGCAGTGTCGGCTGGTGAATTTTTTTTTTGGGTGGGGCGCATTTTTTTTATTTTATTTTTTTATGTTAGTTCTTGTGAATGTTTTTTATCTTGAGAGGCGCTATATAAACAGTTGTTTTTTTCTTCATTTTGCAGGTGAGTTTTTCAGATGCGCTAACCACATATCACCACTAGGGAACGCCAAATTACCATTCTTATGCGTCACACAACTTGAAATCTAAGGATGGTCCAGGAGCACTTAGCTACAAAGTTGTTCCAAAAACATGCTTCATATTGACCAATATATGCAAACCTCACACACACTAAACAGGAAGAGGCTCTTTTAAACGATAGAATCCACGTTTTCTACCTCAACACCACCTAATGACTGCTAAATGAAAAGCAAATCAAAGCTATTTTCATGAAGTCAAAAGCTAAATTCTGTCTTACCTTGCTGGTCAAAATAATCCATCTTATAGTAAAAAATCCACTTGGTTCGTAGAATCCACTGATAAAAAGATGAAACTACTAGTTTTCTCCATAGTCAACGTTAGCAGCAGCCCCACAACAACAAAGGACGGTGAACTAGCCTGTGGAGGATTTTCCGGTTCTGTCTGGGCTGGGTGAGCTGACCAATCAGCATCCTCCTCCTGATCTGAGCAGACTCCCCCGTTTGCTTGCGATCGCAACCATATGCGCCCAACAGCTCTCCTATTCCTTGTCGTTGGGGATCCAGCGCGCATGCGCCATTTAGCCCGTATTAAGTCAATGGTAAAGATTGCTGCGCCCGCGAGAGGACACGTGACAGGAAGTACGTCGACGTTTCGGCCGTGTTAAAAGTATTAACATTATTAAACTACAATTAAATGCAGATTACACACAGCACTTACAGCCCATAAGGTGTATAGATCGTTTAGTTTAAATTTTATGTTTTTTTAAATACATTTTGTGATTCCTCTCTTCTTCTTCCTCTTCCTCATAGCCGCGGGAACATTATTTCAGCAGGGGGTGCTGAAAAAAAAAAGCTCAGCTGCACTCAACTCGTTATGTCCAGGTGAATCATAGCCTACGTGTAGCATAGGCATTGATACGAGTCTCATTATTAGAAAGAAGACAGCCTCCAACAGTCTTCAGCACTGCTTGAAAACCTACGACTCCTGTCTGCAGCTGACCAATGAAAACACACCTTTGGGACGCCGCAGCAGCAAGACTCCGCCTCTCTGAGTTTCCGTTTCAAATCTTATATATACAGTCTTTGGTTTCAACTTACGGTATGTTTAAAATGCGGATTATAAACTACACACCAGTTTTTATTTTTGTTAAATAAAACCGGAGTTATACTAAAATGATTAAACTAAGAATGGGTTCAGTAGCGTTTTGTTGCTGAGGGAGAGAGGATGCTGCTGCGTGATCTGACAACAGGTGTCAAAAGGTGCGCTGATGCGCTGTCACTGAGACAGATGGCAAAACTTTAGATATTGGAGCGATTTGTGGCAGATAGATAGTTACTTCTCTGTAGTTTAGTGGTTTTATGTATACAGGAGGATGAGAAGGATGGATGTCCAGCAGACAGATCAGCTGTTTAGCTGGAAGACGGGAAAAGGAGACGCGCAGCTGGAGTCTGAGGCCAAAGCGGATCAATTCTTCCTCTTTGAGGAAGATGAGCTGGGTCATGAGCTGACACTAAAAAGTGTTTACTGTGGCGCTTTTTTCTCTTTTCAGCGTTGTATTGCTTATCTGTAACGTATGCTTTTTGGGGGGTGCGCTCGTGACATAGCATGTCCTCTTGGAGCGAGACGTCGTGCAGTCTGGCTCACTGAAAGGTTGCGCCGTTCAGTGTGGCACCTTTCTGGAGTTCTCACAGTGTGACATGAACAGTGTGGTCCCGTGGCTGGAGGACTATAAAGATATGCAACAAGCGTTTTATTCATGGACGGAAATGACGGTAAACGTGGGTTTAGAGGTGGTGAGTGCACGAAGAGGTGGAGGAGAATGAGGGACAAGTTTGTTCGTGTTAAAAAGTCTCTGAAATACAAAAAAAAGCACAAAATAAACTTCAAATAAACTGTCAATGCACTATCTTGGACCGGATACATGACAATATACCCCAGAACTTACTGTTGCTGCATCTCCTTTTGTTTTCTCGAGGCTTCCCAAAAAAGTCTAAAATCCGCTTTTTTGCCATAGTGGTAAATAAATATTTGAGGTCACCAGCAGGGGGTGCTGCAGCCCCTCCAGCACCCCTACTTCCCGCGGTACTGCTCTTCCTGTGAGACTGGTGGGGCGGCGCCCTAGCGCCCCCTATGGACGAGCCGCCACTGCTCCTGGGGTTATGTTCAGAGTTTGCCCCTACTGCCTGCATGAACAAAAACAACAGATGATGGAACAAGAGCTAGGAGCTATGATGGAAATGGGAGCGATAGCTTAGTGCAGCCCCATCGTTCTGGTGAACAAGAAGGACAGCAGTATAGGTTCTATGTGTATAATTGCATGGTAAACCTGTTCTGGTTGGTAACAAGATGTGCTTGGATTTGTCGCAGTTACTAGCCACTTTTTCAATCTTTTCTCTACTAACCTTCTCCTTTCCGCCTTGCTTTTATCCACGGTCCTCTTCGGTAACGTACCGGCTACCATCTTGTATGATCGCCAGACTCTTATCCTTCTGTTCGTCCGTGATCACCCAAGATGCACTGAGGATCTACCTCCCTCTTTGTTTACGAGTGCGACGCGCTGGCCCCGAGCCAGAAGCTTATTCCGACTCAAGCGCCTCCAGCAATGTTTCTCTGATCCCGGTGAAACGTCGGAGGAAAAGAGAGAAATGAGCAGGAATCCAGGTGAGACTAAGGCTATATTATTAAAGCATGGCGTAGCTAGCAAACCTTGGCTTGATCGCCTAGCTTCATCTCCTGTTTGTGGACATATTATCTACCTCCGCATTCAGGTCTGTTTACTCTCATTCTTCAGTTGTTTATTTTCCTGTCCCCTATATGAGTGGACTTTACAAACACCGTGGCTCTAACCCTGCTAACTTACGTCCACTAACTCCAGATGTTTCTGTAGCTTCTGATTTCTCCACCTCACTCAGCATGGCTTTACTAAATACCCGCCCCATTAACAATAGGTCCTTCCTGCTTAATGATTTAATCCTCTCTAAAAAACTGGATGTTCTGTTTTTGACTGAAGTTTGGCAGCAAACCTCTGATTATTCTGGTCTGGTTGAACTCTGTCCGAGTGGTTATTCCTTCCTTAGTCAGCCCAGGGGTTCTGGTTGAGGTGGAGGGCTAGCTATTGTCTTCAGAGACCATCTTTCTTGTAGCTCTACAACCACAGGTTGCATTGCTTCCTTTGAACTGCAGCTGATTAAAGTTGGGCGTAAGGACCCATTTTACTGTGCTGTGGTTTATCGTCCACCTGGTCCAAACAGTTCCTTCCTTCAGGAGTTTAGTGACTTTTTATCCTTCACTGTGAAGCTGTCCAGACTGGTGATTGTTGGTGATTTTAACATTCACATTGATGATGACTCTGACCACTTTGCTAGGAGCTTTTCCAACCTCATGGACTCAGCATGTTTCTGGCCCCACACACACCAGGGGGCATATTCTGGACCTTGTTTTTACCCTGGGTTTAAATGTTGACAGTGTTTCTCCCGAGGACGTTTATATGTCAGATCATCATTGCATTTTCTTCAACTTGTCAGTTTCTGCATCCCCACCTCCTGCTCGTCGTTTGGGTAGTTCTTGTTTTCTTAATGAGAGCACAGTTAGCAAATTTCCTGCTGCTTTCAATACACCTTTACCCTCTGATACTGACCCTGACTCTTTGACTACTCACTTTAAGGAGAACTGCCTCTCCATTCTGGACAACATCTGTCCTGTCAGAACCAGATCAGTTCCTGCAGTGAACCTTACTCCTTGGTTTAATGACAGCATTCACAGTCTGAAGCGCCAGTGCAGAAAAACTGAGCGCCTGTGGAAGAAAACTCAACTCCATGTCCATCTGCTGCATCTAAAGGATCTTCTGACCTCCTTTAACTCTGCAGTCAGAGACGCGAGGGCTGCATATTTCTCCGACCTGGTGTCCCAGAGCAAAGGGAATGCCAAGGTGTTGTTTAACACCATCATTATTGTCTCCCCTGCTTCACCTACAGCCTCCATTCACTCTGATGGAGATTGTGAAAACTTCCTGTCTTTCTTTGTGGACAAAGTCAATAAGGTTAGATCTAGCATCTCTCCATCAGCTTCATCTCTGCCTCCTCCGACTCCAACCCGGCCGTTGTCCTAGATAGCTTGCTCCTGTTTCTTTGCCTGAGCTAACCAGACAAATTAACTCTATGAAAACATCTGCACGCCCCCTTGACATCTTACCCTCATCTTTGTTCTGGTTCTACTGGACCTGATTGCAGCCTTTGACACTGTTGACCATCACCTGCTACTGGATAGGCTGAGAGACTGGGTGGGCCTTTCAGGAACTTCTCTGGAGGGATTTTTCTCTTATCTGTCATAGCGTTCCTTCTCTGTGGCCATCTCCAACTTTCGATCCTCCACTACCTCCTTCACCCATGGTGTCCCACAAGGTTCTGTGTTGGGCCCTCTACTTTTCCTCCTTTATCTGCTCCCTCTTCAGCACATTCTGAGCTCTTTTAAAGGAATCTCCTACCATCTTTACACAGATGACATCCACCTGTACATCTCCTTCAAGCCCCATGAGATGTCTAAGCTACAGCTGTTGCACAGCTGCTTAGACTCTATTAAAACCTGGATGGCTGGGAACTTTCTACAGCTGAATGAAGACAAGACTGAGATCCTCATCTGTGCCCCAGACAAGCTGGTTCCCAAAGTCAGAGACTCTCTTGGTCAGCTTGCTTCTCACACCAAACCCTCTGCCAGGAATCTTGGTGTGACCTTTGACCCAGCTCTCACCCTGGATTCTCATGTCAGTTCTCTTGTTCGCTCTTCCTTCTTCCATCTCAGGAACATTGCTAAGCTGAGTCCCATTCTGTCCCGCTCTGAACTTGAGATTGTTCTCCATACCTTCATCTCCTCACGCTTAGACTACTGCAACTGGCTTTTCATTTGTCTGAGCAAAACCTGCCTGAACCATTTACAGGTGGTCCAGAATGCCTGTGCTAGGCTGCCGACCAAGTCCTCCAAACACACCCATGTCACCCCGCTTCTCTTCCAGTTTCACTGGCTGCCGGTTAACTTCAGGGTTCATTTCAAATTTCTGGTTCCAAGGGATAATGGTAGATCCCATTGGCACCAGAAGCAAAGGAAAAAACTGCTAACTCCACGCCTTTCAGCCTCTTCCAGTTTTGGTTGATTCCTTTAAGGTTGTTTGGAGCCCCAGCCACCTTCCGGCATCTCATGAGCAGGGTTCTGTGACCCCCACGCTGCATATGTTGCTGCCAACTTGGGTGGAACGTGGGTGGAGCATGTGTTGTGAGTCACCATGCTTAAAGTGCTGAGG
Source organism: Aphyosemion australe (assembly GCA_006937985.1). Taxonomy (NCBI): domain Eukaryota; kingdom Metazoa; phylum Chordata; class Actinopteri; order Cyprinodontiformes; family Nothobranchiidae; genus Aphyosemion; species Aphyosemion australe. The sequence goes on along the minus strand of SSNS01000247.1, from coordinate 129,487 downwards.
TGGGCTGGGCTGAGCACCAACCTGATAAACTGCACAGTTTGATGGCAGGAAGCGTGGTACCTGGGGTTCCTTCTGGGGGTGGGGGTGCAGCCCTCAGGTGGACATGCCCACAGCGATTGCGGCCTGCCTTAATTCCCGAACCCAGCTCTGTGCGTGTCACTAGATCTGCCACAAATGGTCTTTTGCCTTTACCGGCTTTCAGGAATTCTTATGGACAGAGGTCTTTCTTTTATGTGCTCACTAAAGTCTGGAATGAGACTCCACAAGACATTAGGACTATACCATCGCAAAGTTTATTTAAAGAAAATTTGTTTCTCATTTACTGGACAAATACACCTGTAACAATTGAAGAAGGTGGCTGCTTAACCCTCTTTTGTTGGTGTTTATTTTAATTGTATACGCTTGTATGACTGTTCTGTCTTGTCTTAGTACGTATGACTGTGTGTTCTGAGTTATATGTTCTGCAGAACAGGAACCTGCTGAAAACTGTTTTAAACTGAGTCAGGCCCGATTGTTTTAATATTTTCCTGTTTAATAAATTAAAATGAAATGAGATGTAATGAAATGAGATGGGTGAGATGCCGTTGGAGTTCAGGAGATTCAAACTCGGGCTCCATTGTCTAATAAGGGTGAAGGGCCTGGGTGTGTCCTTCATGGTGTGGGTCTTGCTAAGCCAACACTGGGAGTTTGAGGGGAATAGCCGGAGGAGAGAGGTTATCATGCTGGTCGGCTGACTGGGCGGGCGGAGGCGATGGGTCTTCTGGAGTGGAGATGTGTTTTCTCCCCTTGTTTGGCCAGAGGTCCCACCCTGGCTTCTGCCTGAGCTGGTGGTTGACCTCTCCTTGTTGGCCCGGGGTCAGGATGGACTTTCTGTATCTGCTTAGGATTATTTCGAGGCTGTGTGGGTTTGTGTCTTCATATCTTTATGGGTTGATCTAAGGACCCGGAAAGTGGAAGAGCGGCAGTGGGGTTGGCAGCTCCTCGACAGGGGCTCAGTCCAGGTCTCGGCCGGACTTGGTGTGATTTGTCTGGCTTTCATTGCATAGACTCGCTGCTCAGGGGTGTGCGGTTGACTTTCTCTTGGTCCCTGCTCATACAGGGGTGGTGGGTAATGAGTTGGCAGATGCGGAAGCCAAGGGTGCACTGCTGCAGGAAGAAGTGGGGGTGACTATGGGACTGTGGCAGGCCTCTTGGGATGGTGGGCATATGGGTAGGGCTTTTAATGGGTTGCAGGAATATGCCTCCTAGGCGTCCACCTGCCTAAATGAAGAAGAAGAAGAAGAAGAAGAAGAAGAAGAAGAAGAAGAAGAGAGCAGCAGACTGATCCAGGTTCTGTTGGAGGTTTCTTCCTGTTAAAGGGGAGTTTTCCTCTCCACTGTCGCTACATGCTTGCTTAGTATGTGGATTGCTGTGAAGTCTCTGACACAACAACATGACTTGATGCAATCTGCTGGGTTTCCTTATTTACAAAACTTTTAACTAATTGGCATAATGAACTGAACTCAATTGGAATGTTTACATTGTGAAGTGCCTTGAGACGACTCTTGTCATGATTTGGCGCTATAGAAATAAACTGAATTTTTATGAAGGGGGACCACAGGGTGTGTTTCAACTACAGGGGGATCACACTCCTGAGTCTCCCTGGTAAAGTCTATTCAAGGGTTCTAGAGAGAAAGATCAGTCGGATTGTTGAACCTCCGAATGGGGGGGGGGGGGGTCCTGGAGGTTGCGTGGTAGTTCACCCAACCAATTTACATGTGTTTTGTGGATATGGACAAGGCATATGACCACGTCCCTCGGGGGGCCCTGTGGGGGGTACTTCATGAGTGTGGTGTACCAGGCACTCTGATACGGGCTGTTAGGTCCCCGTATGACCGCTGTCAGAGCTTGGTCCGCATTGCCGGCAGTAAGTCTGGCTCATTTCCAGTGAGAGTTGGACTCCGCCAAGGCTGCCCTTTGTCACCGATTCTGTTCATAACTTTTATGGACAAGATTTCTAGGCTCAGTCAAGGTGTTGAGGGGATCCATTTTGGTGGCCTATGGTTCAGGTCTCTGCTTTTTGCAGATGATGTGGTCCTGTTGGTTTCATCAGAACGTGCTCTCCAGCTTTCGCTGGAGCAGTTCGCAGCCGAGTGTGAAGAAGCTGGGATGAGAATCAGCTCCTCTAAATCCGAGACCATGGTATTGAGTCGGAAAAGGGTAGAATGCCTTCTCCAGGTCAGGGACGAGGTCCTGCCCCAAGTGAAGGAGTTTAAGTATCACGGGGTCTTGTTCACGAGTGAGGGAAAGATGAAGTGCAAGATTGATAGGTGGATTGGTGCTGCAGTGATGTGGGCTTTGTACACACACACATTCACACGCTGGTGGGGATGAGCTACATCGTAGCTACAGCTGCCCTGGGGCGCACTGACAGAGGCGAGGCTGCCGAGCACTGGCGCCACCAGTCCCTCCGACCACCACCAGCAGGCAAGGTGGGTTAAGTGTCTTGCCCAAGGACACACAGCAGCATTGTCTGGCCGGAGCTGGGATCGAACCTGCAACCTTCCGATTACTGGACAACCCGCTCTACCTCCTGAGCTACTGCTGCTCAAACGTCACCTTTCCTGGTGGGGTCACCCAATAGGACAGCGGGAGGGTTAAATACTTATGTGTTTGTATCATTAGGATATTTTGCAAATGAGCTGTTCATTTTTATGCTGTCAGTTCAAAAATAAAATTAGTTAAGTGAACTAATCATTTTTAGTAAAGAACAATTGTCCATGTCACTTCAACTAAATCTGTTCATGTCATGATGGGTAGTTTTCTGAACCACATGCAGAATCAACCAATAACGGTGAGGGCAAAGTGGAGCTTACGGTTCCAGGCGTGGAGAATGATAAGAGGGGAACTGTCGAGATGCAGGTGATCAGCAGAGGAGAGTGAATCCAAGGAGGGAATGGACAGCAGGTTGGCAGGTGAGCGGTTGAAAGTGGGCAGTCATGCAGACAGCTGGCAGCTGAAGTGACGTGGAGACTGAGTGGAGTTTCCAGAAGTAATGAGAGGTTGCAGATGAGTGTAAGAACCTGCAAGGCACAAAGAAGAGCAAAGTTATTATACAATTTTCAAATACACTAAAGATACAAGTACAGGAAGATTTGTTGAGGTTTGAAGATGACCAATGAGCATAATTATCCAGCGAGTGAAGTCGTCCTGCTGCTCCATTAAACCCCAGATCTGATGATGGAATCTGCTGCAGGTGTGTACGCTGCTCAGGGAAATACCCACCTGCCGGAAGACACTCAAGGACACGTTAGATGAGCCACTCGCCCGAGATCGTGACAGTTTAGTTTCAGCATATGTAAAAATTTAAATGGTTCGAGGGGGATGGCTTTCCACACAAATGTTTAGTAAACTCAACTTTTTGGGAATTACAGTGTAGGACTCTAAATGGTAAATGGCTTGTATTTATATATCAATTAAACTTTATTTATGAAGCTGTTTTCATACCCTAACTCTAACCCAAGATTAAAAAGTTACCCCACAGAAGTGAATTTCCCAACCCTCCCCAAGATCGTTTCTATACCTCCAACAAAAGGACAACTGGCTGAGTACAGATGAGCAGGCACAAAGAAGAAGGAACCGCTATCAAATGAGCCAACTGCACCGGGAGCAGCAGGATCAGCCCGAGCACCACTCCTCTGTCAGTGTAGCCCAGGGCAGCCGTGGCTATGATATAGCTTATCACCACCAGTGTGTGAACGGGTGAATGACTGTTGTGTTGTAAAGCCCCTTGGGGGGTTGTAGAACCCTAGACGGTGCTATACTGCACCTATCCAGTCACAATACTGGGGAGGAGTGGCAGGGAATACAGAACATCACAAACTACAGAGGCTGTGATGCAACAACAGGTGACCAGGGTGCACTGCTAGCAGAGGAACTGAACTGCTTCTTTGCTCGCTTTGAATCATCACTCACTGCTCCAGCCCTGCTCCCGCCTCTACCCGGTTTCTGTACCATTCCACTAGCTGTAAAGAGACATGTTGTCAGACGGGTGCTCCTGGCAGTGAACCCCACAAAGGCTGCCGGCCCAGACAGACTACCTGGCAGGGAGCGTGTGCCCACCAGCTCACAACCATCTTCACCAAAGCCTTCAACCTCTCCCTAGCCCAGGCAGTCTAACCATCCTGCCTGAAATCAGCCACAGTCATACCAGTACCGAAAAAGTCTCCCATCAACAGCCTAAATGATTATCACCCTGTGGTAACAACCAACGATTTATACAGGGAAATCATGAAGATTAACAAGGCTGCCCAAACTTTCACATCCCACTGTATATAAACCACAAAAATAGATCAAACCTACACACTGGAAATGCAAATATTTAAATGTAATTCAAGAATAACTTTTTTAGATATGAAACTGCAAATAAAGTGTCACTCACCAGTGTTGTTTATTTATTCATCTGAGCAAACTTCTCAATAACTCTGCTGTCAAAGTCCAGTAATCCATGAATGAATTTGTTTTCAATGGACAGCATAGCCAGTTCATTTAACCTTTGTTGCCCCATTGTGCTCCATGTGAATGTTTTAGTCCTTTAGTGTTGAAAAGTTCCAAACGGTTTAAGTAGCTAACAATAACGGCGCTGCAGCTGTACTCTTCTTCCTTGTGTTTGTGGTGGCTGGGAAAATACTTGAGGCGCAATACTGCCAACTAGTGATCTGGAGTGTGCATCGGTGTGGCTGCACGCTTGCCGTCCAATAGAACATAAATGTAATGCCATATATTGGCCTTGTGGCCTGAGTGTTCGGGCCCTACGGCTTTCTATTGAGAGTGAGATGTGCATGTGCACTTTGATTTTAGAATCTTCTATGTTTAAAATGGAAGCCTGGTCTGGGCCCACCTCCAGCCTGGTCTTTGCCCATCTCCGGGTTTTCAAGAGGACTTAACCTACTGAGCTTGTCAGTATCCTGGCAAAAACATAGTTATACATACACAAATATTTATAACAGCATTTTCTTAGTGACAGAATGGATTTTTATACTAAAACTCATTCTGTTCCACTGATTATTTTTAAGTAAGCATAGAGCTCCACAGCGCCATCTGATGGGGCTCGGCCCCACTTGCAGAGATGTCACTGGCGTCAGCGTCTCTGTATTGGCCTGAGAGAGAACAGGGCAGACTCTGGCAATGTTCTTCAGGTGCTAAAAACCTATTTTAGTGGTGTTCTTAATGTGGGGGATAAAAGTTAACTCAGAGTCAGAAATCACACCCAGTTTCTTCACTAAAGTGACTGTGTGTATTTTCCCTGGTGATAGGGGGCAGTACATACCTAAATCATTGCAAGCAAGCGAAATTTTTGTGTTAAAGTAAGACCTTACCAAAGGATGGCCACTAGGGTCAAAAGTCCCTGGGAGTGCAACCTCACATAGCAGCACACATAGGTGGGCCCCATATGGTATCTCTATGGGCAAGCCGTATGGTCAACAGGGTTTGTCCGCGGTTTCCATGGTGGCCCCACAGGGGTTTGCCGGTGTTTGAGTCAAACCCTCTGAAAACCCATGTAGGGCCTGTTAAAATCTATGTGGGCAAAAATCTTTCCGGACAAACTCCCATGGGGCCACCATGGAAACAGCAGACAAGCCCTGTTGGGACTCATATGGCTTGCCCATATAGATCCCATATGGGGCCCACCTATGTGTGCTGGCTGGGAACTTACAATAAAAGTCCTGTCTATGAGATAGGATGTGAACCATTTATGGACAGCACCAGAGAGGCAAATCTGTTTTAATAGGGTATTCTACAGTTGACGTCACCACGCAAATGCTTTAGGGAAGGGCCATACTGATAAGCCGCATTTACAATAGAAAATATACATTTTGAGAGCGTTTTGACATTCGATATGAAGGCATAAAATGGAGGAAGTTGTTTTGACGGAGAAAAACATACCAGAGAGCTTTTCTTAATGGCGACCCTGCTAATTATCGATCACCAGAACTGAAGCGCTAGCTCAAATGAAAGTGAAAGTAAAAACTAACCCTCGCTAGCAGCGCTGTTGTTTTAAATGCCATTATTCCCATCACGGCTCCTTCTTGAGTAATATAAAAATAAGTTCATTACTCTCAGTGCTCAAGTAACATTTTCTCAAGGTAGTTTTTTAATTGTCAGGTTATCATTTGTGTTCCTACTTTTTATATTCCACTCACCTCTGGTCAAAAGCCTTTTTCGTGGACGTGGGTGGACATGCTGTTTGGCCCAGACGTTCAGCTGGACCGCTGCCTCCTTGTTAACTCGCCTCCGTTAACAACGCTGCCTCCACTCTCCGTTAACAACGCTGCCTCCACTCTCCGTTAACAACGCTGCCTCCACTCTCCGTTAACAACGCTGCGTCCTGCATTAATTCTCCTCCGCTGCTCCTCCTGGATAACCCCACGACTGAGAGCGTCGTTACGACCGGCGGCTGGTCATTCTCGGATGTAGGACTTTCCCCTCCAGGAAGATGTAAGTAACAAATATACGTGCTTTTCTTGATCTGCTCCACACAGTTAAAATCCGCTCATCCAACTTAAAAACTACCACCGCTTTGCTTCTTCTGTCTTTAGCTTAGCCCGTGTAGCTTTCCAGCTGTTTCACGTGGTGTCGGCCTGAAACTGGCGTCTCCGGGTCTGCAGCGTTATACTATTGACTTTACCGGCTTTGGAAAAGGGATAAAAAGTCCTCTCCAACATCCGATCTGGGCGTCTAGAGTCCGATTAGCACCTCCCCCAGCAGCAGCGTTAAGTTCCTTGCTGTTTGAAAATCTTTAGGAGACGAAAAAACAACTTTAGCCAGATCTGAGCGCCTCAGTCCCATAGGAATCCATACTAAAATGTAGATTGTTTGTATGACCATATTTCCCAGAGTGCTTTGCGGCAATCTATTTTTAGCTACTGTAGAAAGCTCTATTGGGTTAAAAGAATGTTGTGGTCCACTATATCAAAGGTCAGGGTGCAGACCTGCAACACTCCATGTCATGTTCTGTGTCCATGTCTCCCTAGTCCAGGGGTCCCCAATCCTGGTCCTGGAGGGCCGCTATCCAGCAGGTTTTGTGGTTTCTCTGCTCAAACACACTTGATTCAGTGGTTGAATCACCTGTGCAGCAGCTCATCAAGCTCTGCTGAAGCCTGCTAATCACTTGCTAATTGAAATCAGGTGTGTTGAAGCAGAGTTACAACTAAAACCTGCTGGATACCGGCCCTTGAGGACCAGGATTGGGGACCCCTGCCCTAGTCCATTCCATGTGTTCTCCCTCCTCCCAGGTTTCATTGTTTCCTGTTCCTTAGATTCATTTATTCAGCTCTCACATTCATCCCCAGCCAGTCACCTTTAGCCACTGCCCCAGTCCTTTATTGTTTTTCCCCCAGCATTCATCCTAGGCCCAGTCCCAATACTTGCACTTGCACCCTTGCGCCCTTGAATTGTGCGTTCCAGGCCAGGGGTGCAAGTGCGTAGGGCAGTGGCGGCTCGTCCATAGGGGGCGCTAGGGCGCCGCCCCACCAGTCTCACAGGAAGAGGAAGAAGAAGAGAGGAATCACAAAATGTATTTAAAAAAACATAAAATTTAAACTAAACGATCTATACACCTTATGGGCTGTAAGTGCTGTGTGTAATCTGCATATAATTGTAGTTTAATAAAGTTAATACTTTTAACACGGCCGAAACGTCGACGTACTTCCTGTCACGTGTCCTCTCGCGGGCGCAGCAATCTTTACCATCGACTTAATACGGGCTAACTGGAGCATGCGCGCTGGATCCCCAACGACAAGGAATAGGAGAGCTGTTGGGCGCATATGGTTGCGATCGCAAGCAAACGGGGGAGTCTGCTCAGATCAGGAGGAGGATGCTGATTGGTCAGCTCACCCAGCCCAGACAGAACCGGAAATTTCTCCACAGGCTAGTTCACCGTCCTTTGTTGTTGTGGAGCCGCTGCTAACGTTGACTATGGAGAAAACTAGTAGTTTCATCTTTTTATCATTGGATTCTACGAACCAAGTGGATTTTTTACTATAAGATGGATTATTTTGACCAGCAAGGTAAGACAGAATTTAGCTTTTGACTTCATGAAAATAGCTTTGTTTTGCTTTTCATTTAGCAGTCATTGGGTGGCGTTGAGGTAGAAAACGTGGATTCTATCATTTAAAAGAGCCTCTTCCTGTTTAGTGTGTGTGAGGTTTGCATATATTGGTCAATATGAAGCATGTTTTTGCAACAACTTTGTTGCTAACTTAGCAACAAAGTCCGTAGATTTCAAGTTGTGTGACGCATAAGAATGGTAATTTGGCGTTCCCTAGTGGTGATATGTGGTTAGCACATCTGAAACACTGACCTGCAAAATGAAGAAAAAAACAACGGTTTATATAGCGCCTCTCAAGATAAAAACCATTCACAAGAACTAACATAAAAAAATAAAATAAAAAAATGCGCCCCACCCAAAAAAAAAATTCACCAGCCGCCACTGAAGTAGGGTGTCCCGATTCTCAAGTGCGGAAGTTGACCACACCCATTTTGCACACTTAATCCGCACTTCGCCCACATCCGCATCGATGCGGACTTCGTAAAAGGGTATTACCCACAATCCATTGCTACATGGGAATTTTGAGAAGAAGGCGGAGCAATGGCTCAAGTGCCTTTTCTGAAAAACATGTATTTTCAAGTGAAATAAGTTAATTTTAAGATTAATGAAATTTATTCATGCTCTGAATGTTTTAGACTAAGATATAAATGTGGACAGCAATTAATTAAAATTTAGTCAAATAATTGTTTGTGTGTTTGAAAGCTGTTAATAAAATTTTTTTAAAAAGCACAAACAGCGACCAGCATCCCAGCATGTGTCGTGGTCGAAGACGCAGTGCTCACTGTCCCAATTTGGCAATTATTTGCACACTTGTGTACTACGCACTCGAAGCCTTACTGCTCACTTCCTCTAAGTGCACTTCAAAGAAGGGTGTAGGGCGCAGTGTGAGTATTGGGATTGGGCCTTAGTTCTCCTCGTGTGTCCTTGACCTTTCACCCCTGTGTTCTCTAATGTTTCCCCTCATATTGATTATTATCTTTCATCTACTTATATTCTGTTCATCCCTTCATTTTAGCTGTTGTCCTAGTGTCCCTTTAGTCATCCTGTTCCTCTTAAGTTTAACAATTTGGTCTTCAGTCAGTTTTGTGTTACTCATTCATCCTCATAGTTTCCTTCCTGTGTTGGTCCCCTCTAGTGTCTGCTTCTTGTCTATTGTTTATTAGTTCAGTCAAATCCTTTATTATTCTCCTGTTTTCTGTTTATTCATTCTAGTGTATTATTTTAGCATTTAGTTCAATGTCTAAAGTTACTGTGTCATATTGTTTATCTGTTCAGTTTTAGTCCTCTTGTGTTTTTGTATTGCCTCCCATCCCTCAGCTTAACCAGTCACACCTGTAGGCCATTCTCATCAGTAATCAGTGCACCTGCTCCCTTTATCTTCACTCACCTCCTCAGCAGTATTTAAACCCAGCCATGTTCATAGCTCCTTGTCGGTTCCTTGTGTGTATTTGCTCTTCATGTTTTTGTCCTTGTCCTGCTCCAGACCACGGCTTAAATAAACATTTTTGGGTTTTTGAACATACCTGGCTGCCTCCTGAATTTACCTGCATTTTGGGTCCTGCTTAACACACCACTTCATGACACTCCAGTTACAGGGCGGGATCTTAATTGTCCTGTTTTTGTAAGAATGGTAAATAGCCTGCTGGTTATGGACAGAGGGACCAGTGGTGCTTGGCAGGGGCGGGGTTAGGGGATGGCTACTTGGGCTCAAGCCCCGGATGTTTTCTGAAAAGCCCCGAATCTAAGGCCCTATTTCAATACTCACACTGCGCCCTACACCCTTCTGTGAAGAGCGCTTAGAGGAAGTGTGCAGTAAGGCTTCGAGTGCGTAGTACACAAGTGTGCAAATAATTGCCAAATTGGGACACTGAGCATTACGTCATCGATCGTGACGCATGCTGGGATGCCGGTCGCTGTTTGTGCTTTTTAAAAAATCTTTATTAACAGCTTTCAAACAAACAAATAAACACTTATTTGATTAAATTTAAATTAATTGCTGTCCACATTTATAAACATTCAGAGCATGTATAAATATCATTAACCGTATTAAAATGAACTTCTATCACCTGAAAATACATGTTTTCAGAAAAGGCACTTGACCCATTGCTCCACCTCCTTTTCAAAATTCCCACGTAGCAATGGATTGTGGGTAATACCCTTCACCCAAGTCCGCATCGCTGCAGGCTTGGGTGAAGTGCGGATTAAGGGTGCAAAAGGGGCGTGGTCAACTTCCGCACTTGAGAATTGGGACACCCTACGCACTCGCACCCCTGGCCGGGAACGCGCAATTGAAGGGCTCAAGGGTGCAAGTGCGAGTATTGGGATTGGGCCTAATTTTGACTTTTGAAGAGTAAAAAAATCGCTTATATATGGCATGCAGTACCAAAGTCCACCAGAGGGGACGCAGCTGCGTCGTGTAGCCTGCATACAGCCTGCTGGAGTCTCTGCGGAAGAAGAAGCGCATCAGGCTGCATGCTGTGCCTGAGAGGCAGGCTTGGGGAGACTCAAACATGGATGTTAGGAAGGTTTGTTTTGTTTTGTGGGCTTTAAGTACCACAAAAGATTGAAAGCAAAAGCTGGGATGATTCAGGTTTGTGCATCTTATTTAAATCGTATCAGTAAAGTTGTGCTGGAATAAAAGTGAATGATAGCAACATAATGTTATGTAGGAGGTTTCAGTGGAATAAGCCACACAAGCTGGGATAATTATAAAAGAGAAGTCAATAAATAGCAGAGAAGCTGATGCTCTCTGGATTACTGGATTGGCTGTAAAGTAGAAGTATAGTTAGTACATGAAATGAATCAAATAAAATTAATCCATTACTTTAGTTTATGGAATTTATTAATTTAATCATTTCAGTCATTCTCAAAAGTTTTCATACATTAAAGGAAAAAGAACAGCTGTGACTGAAATATGTTTATATTCACAAAAGTAAATGTAAATCCTAAATCATGACATTGTTTTCAAGCTGTGGTTCAACAGAAATATTTAAAAAACAAGCCTGATCCATTAGCTAATGTTTTGTTGAGCAACACTTTAAGGCGACCACTGCAGCCAAATGATTTCTGTGACTCAACCAGACTTCTGCACCTGGTGACTGGTGTTTTAACCATCTGCTCATTAGTAAACTAACTTTTCTGGGACTGTTTATTTTAATTTTTTTTTCAGCCACAATTCAATGTTTTATTTCAAGGCTCAGGAACAGTTACTTTTCCCAAGTGATCACCACTTTAAATGCACACATGCACCAAAAACTTTATTTGCAATAACCTAACTGTAATTATTGTACTTTCAGATGCCAGCAGTGTTTATGGTGCTTTTATTTATCCTAGGATTTCTCCTGTTTCTTTACTCATGCTATATTAGAACCAGGGCCTTAGCAATTTCATTGTGCCAGCAGCAGTTTCTGTTGTTGAACAATGACAGTAGAACTTTCTCATTCTAATTGTTTTGCCTGATTATAATTTACTTATTTTTGAGTTTGTAATTATTTCAGTGACTTCTGTGAATTTTGTCTTCTCTTTAGAGGAATGATATGAATAAATGTGAGGATTACTGTATAAACATGGCTCACATCTTAATGTAAGGTCCCAGAGAGGGTTTGTTTTCACAGTACCGTATAGAAGCTAACTGTAAATGTGTTATAGCATATCAGTTCATAAGTGTAATCTAGTGCTTTTGTCTGCTTTAACATGGTCAAAATGTGAAAGTTGAAATGTTTCATTAAAAGAAGACGATCACTCATCTGGGCTAAGCCCCGGATCTTTTTCAATCCTAAATCCGCCCCTGGTGCTTGGGTACTGCAGCCTCTCCTCTGTGGCCCAGGGCAGCTGTGGCTATGATGTAGCTCATCACCACCGGTGTGTGAATGACTGTTGTGCTGTAAAGCCCCTTGGGGCCTAGAAGGTGCTATAAAAATTTTTGTCATCTATGTCACTCCCTCCAGGAAATACACCACACCGTAGCTCGTCATTCACTGATGGATTTATTGCGTAACAGCACTCAATTAACACCGTCGTAAGAATCCAACGTCGAACTGCATGACAACGTTCCACATTAACACTCATTCTTGTAAAGATTTTTCATGTTGGTGGACCAAAGACAAAAATGGCTTCTTGGATTGTGAAGGCTGCAGACTGTTTTTGAGGAACATTTTTCACACTCCGGTTGTTGCAACAGCCATGCACCGTTTGGCTCATGGGAATTATTTCTGAATATCCATTTGTTCCATTTGGGTTACCTGCTGATCTGACCAGTGTCCTACACTCTTGTCATCAGTTTGTTTATTGTTCTGTCAAACCTTAAAAGCGCAGCTGAATGTTTGAGTTTCTGACCTGGTGGGGTTGATATGGGGCATAAGGGAATGGGTGCGCTATCATCCCAGGACCCGTAAAGCTATCACACGCGCGCGCGCGACGATACACCTCAGCAGCGCATAAACACCGCCCCCACCTCTCCACCCTCGGGCCGCCCCCTGACTAAAGCCAGCGTGCAGCTCTTTCCTCTCCAGACGAGCAGAGGCTCGGAGGTGTGTTCGGGTCTGTCCGTGTTGACGCTCAGCTGCAGCTCGCCTGACGGGACGGACTTCTTTAGCTCATTACCAACCTCAGTGAAGAAGAATGAAGCGCGCTCTCGGTGACGCGCGGGAACAATCTCATTAACAAGGACACCAGTCATACTTAGTAGTTCATCAATTTTAATATCCAGCTTTCTGCGAGTCCCCGTCCCTTCAGAGGCTGAGGAAGGGACGGGAGAACCGGGGAGACGGAGCGTAAATCTGCGCCTCCCTCCACCCCGCCTGGATGCGTGGCGATGGATTAAGACCTCTCTGGATCCCGCAACCGCCTCACTGGTTTATGCCTCCGCTGACCCTCCATCCTCCTCGGGATTATTTTGGCTCTCGTACACCTCCTCTCCCGTCCTCTCGACATGACCGAGGACTATGTCTTCCGGTGCGTCCTGATGCTCTGCAGCGCGCTCATCTCCGCCAACGCGAGCAACTGGCTGTAAGTTTCCGAGTCAGCGTTCCGCTCTGGTCTCACCTGTTCTCCTCATTTCACTTTCATCTTCATACTTTCCTGTAATCTACTGTCAGCTCAAGTTAATAGTTAACACACACACACACACACACACACACACACACACACACACACACACACACACACCTTACAGTCTAATAAACGTTCATTTGGTTCAATCGTCTGCAGAGCTTTGATATGAAGTAACGCCGGTGGGTTGCCGGTTCGAATCCAGGCTCCGTCCCTGCTCAGAGGGACCGGTGGCTTCTGTCAGTGAGCCTCAGAGCAACTGTGGCTATAGCTCATCAATGTCAGTTTGTGTGTGTGTGTGAGAGAGAGAGAGAGAGAGAGAGAGAGAGAGTGTGTGTGTGAGAGAGAGAGAGAGAGAGAGAGTGTGTGAGTGTGTGTGTGTGAGAGAGAGAGAGTGTGTGTGTGTGA